>JZLH01S0104750.1:0-13615 GCA_001188425.1 Eucidaris tribuloides | reverse complement strand
AATTCCATCGCGAATTGTATGGATCGAAGAAAGCGTAGCTACGCACGTGGGATGATGTGCAATAGTGCTTGCCAGCATGTAAGAATTCGGCGGAAGATTTCTTAATGGACGAGGAAATATATCATTTGAAGTCGACTCACTATGACTGTCAGAGAAATGTGGACAGCAACAATCTCTTGCGCGAAAATGTAGTTGGTCTTCTCAAATTTCACTTCATCTTCCCTAATACGAATTGATAGATTCGATCTACGAAATATCTGTCAGTATTTGTAGCGCATTTTTTTGCGTATCATACCAGTTGTAAAGGAAACGAAACGCCGTACCAATACTCTGCTATACGGTAAGCTTAAAGTAAAGGATAGGGGGTCTATTCTTACAGGAACTTTGATTTAAAGGGCCAATAATATGGTTGGATCAGTTGAAAATATTGCAAGACAACAAATGGTTGGAACACGTTATTATACCGCTGATATACAGGGAATGCACTTTACTTGTTTTTCTTGTTTTGAAATCATATTTATTTTTTCATGATACAATACAACAAAATGAACAAAGACAATGCTGTAGAATATACATGTCTGGACATTAGATATATTTGATATTAAACAGTGATTAATGTGTAGTGCCCCAAAAGTTGGTGCCCTAGTGTGTAGACACGCCAAGAATTATACGATTTATTAGAGTCATAGAATGCGACAAAAGTAGGAAAAAAGAGGTTATGGTCTTGGCTGAATTGGATTTGTCTTGAGTTTGTTAACTTGAGAAAAAGTCGTAACCGGTGTTGAATAGAATGACCTATGCAGAGAAAATTTGAAACATAATAACGAACAACGAAATTGCCTAATCACAATGAATATTGGTTTGGTAAATTGCTTTTAAGAACTAGTAAACATGGCCATTCACTATTCCCAGCGAATCCTTTGCATAGTTCGCTTGAATCTGGAGTAGTTTTACGCCCTTTTGTGAGGGACTTTTCCATTCATTGCTATTTTACCTTTAACAGCATTGCGAAGCGTTGATTCTACCGCACAATCACAGCCGTTTAACTCAATAAACTGCCGAATTACTTGTCGTAAAGCTATACCCTCACGTTCACGGCTATCATCTATTTTAACCGAAACGATCAAGCCAAGGCCGTATTTTATTGCTGGTCTTTACGGCTGGTTATTCTTGACTTTTACATATTTTGAATAGTTAGCTTACAAAATCAAATTTCCAGGTGTTTTGGAGAATTGCCAGCGAAGCGTATAGTGTTATAGCCACGGAAAAGTTTAAAGACATTTGTAGCATTCGTGGAGCGTTAACAAAAAACAACGTCAAACTTTATTATCTGGCTACATATTAGATGATAGTGCTTGAAGGAAAGATAAAACTACCCTAAGATACAAAAATTCGGAAAGTTATGTACACTAACAGAATCTGAATAGAAAAAAAATCACACATACATTAAAGTATGCCATCAGGTCATATATTATACTCAGCAGTCTATTTGGGGGTATAAAACTTTCACTTTTTAAAGCTCAAAAATAAATCATTTTAAATACGAATTTTCAGGGAGCTTAATTTTTGTTACATTCTCAGAGACCACTAATACCATAGTGGATAATGGGCTTATTGTTTTTATCAAAGTAGCGAACATTAGGTAAATAAAGTTTAATTAATTTTTAAATTGTAATTATGCAGAAGAATATACAATACTGTAACGGTAGAACTCGTGTGCTCAATTGTAATTTGATGGTTAGTTACACCAGGGGGTTTTATAGGATCAAATATAGACTGATTAGTTGGGATTGATTGCGGGGGTTGGCGAGGGAGATACTGAAATTGTATTTTTGTTTCAGATACTCGTTTGGAGCAAGGATTTTATGTTGCGGGTAATATGATGGGGTTGGTTAAGACAGATTTGTTCGCTGTGAAGAGCTTATCTGTCTAGGAAATTGGTTTTTAGTTCTTTACGGTTTTCATATAGTCCAAACCCTTTGCGGCTGTCACCTAGTGTGTTTCGAACTATTTTAGAATGAACTCGCGTTGATATATTTCCAGAAAGTTATTTGGGAATGATAACATATATGCAAATTCCCGCCACGTGCCATTAATCGCGATCGTCCATTGTATGCAGTCTTAGTGTAATCATTTTCTATCCATATACACTTTGTACATCCAGTAACACAAATGTCATCTCTAATCTAGCTTCTTTATTGTGAACCTTTGACATTTAAATTCTGACAAATTTACCGGGGATTTTCTTTACTTAGGCAATTTTCTTTTCTTAATAAAAGCTGATACATGGAGGACCAGTATGATCTGTCTTAAATGATTTTGATAGCTATTGAAATTAGGTTTATCTTCATTGATTAAATGCTAATTCAGTTAAGATAGTCATGTGAATAATTATATACACACAACTGATATCGTGTAATATATACATTTATATTCGCACACACGCACGCACACACAACACACACACACACACACCACACACACACACACACACACACACACACACACACACACACACAGACATACACACATACACACATACTCACACACACATATATACACATATATATATTATATATATACATTTATATAATATATATTAATGTATATAAATGCATATTTATATATATTTATGTATAGATATATATAAATTATATTTTTATATATAGATATAAATGAAGAGTTTATTTCCAAAAGGAAATTCATCCATATTTGTTACTTCAGAGAAAAAGGCATTTGTTTACCGGATTTTGTACAGGCGCCTATGGAAAAGTGATATTAGAAAGTGCATTTTCTTATGGTTGCTTTCATAATTGAGGTTAAAACTATTGCTCAAGGACAGGTACCTACCTGAATAATGGTGTGATATCAATAACTCAATTTTCATCAAAAGTGGATCTAGTCCCTTTTGGAAACGAGCCCTTCAAATATACAGAAATGTACATAATATCTATACATGATTAATCAATTGCCAGATACGGATATTATTTCACATGCTAATTACTGGTAAATTGCTCGGGTAATTCAACATATTTCATAAATTAAATTGCGATCATCTGTCCTTAATTATAATGTACTTCAGTAAGTCGAGCTTTTGAGCCTACCGGATTCATCCGGATAAAATTTAACCGGCTAATAGCGGAGAAGGTCTGTTTCTATTGCATTGCGTTTTCCGCAAAGCACGTTCGATCTTACCGGGATCGTACGATTACCGGCTAAGAGTCCGTTGACCTGGGTTGCCGCAAGGTATTGTGGGACGATGAGGTCAAATTTATGCTCAGTCAAACACACGCGCGCTGCAGCCAGGGGTCATGTATTCCGATCACGTGGTTCTGTTTATTTCCGGTTTCTCACCGGCAAAAGACGGATAATGGCGGAGAAGGTCTGTTTCTGTTGGGCTCTTCTACTCCACTAGCCGGTTCATTCCGGTTGACGGTTGTTTCTATTGACGTCCTACGATATCTTTCTCCGCTATTGCAGGATAAATACCGGCGAACCTTTCTCCGCTAAAAGACGGATAATGGCGGAGAAGGTCTGTTTCTATTGAGATCTTCTACTCCATTAGCCGGTTCGTTCCGGAAAACTAGCTTCAATAGAAACACGCTGATTGAGAAACGTTTGGAGTATAGTGTTAACTTCAAACAATTCAGAGTTTTACACTGGTTGGACAGGACGGTGTACAAAGATTGAATTTTGTGAAGAATTACATTTTAAAACAATAGATATCCATAAGTGCATAAAAATGTGCATTTCTTTCATATTTTGCACCCAAATCTGTGATAAACTCTTAAGTTTGTTTGAAAATATCTAATCTGTAGCTGACAGTTTTACTAGTGATTTTGTAGGGCTGTTTTTCTGCTATAAAAAAATGAAAGAAAAATTGTAGAACTGTCATATTTTATTCATCTGTTTTTTTTTTATTAGAGGTATTTATTTAATATGTACATGTTGTGGCGCAAAAATTGCGCCAGTGACACAATAAGAGTGAATATATATTTTAATTTATAGATATTTATATATTTATCATTAATAATGTATATTTATACATGTATATATACATGGTGTCTATGGTGAGTATACATAATCAACTGGCATCTGTGCCGCTAAGCGGGATACTGTTTCACAGACTAATTGAATGGATCGTTGGTAATTTAACACATTATGATAGATTGGGAAATTATAACGGATGTGTTTACCATATTGCATGCCCACGAGTTACGGGTAATAAAATACGACAGATATGACTTTATTAGGTTATGATGTCGAAAAAAAATAGTGTCCGGGTTACTCTTTTTAACGAGAGTGGCAATAATAACTTGAGGATATACCATAGTAATGACTGGACGGAAACAACCGACTAATTTAGTGACACAATAAGAGTGAATATATATTTTAATTTATAGATATTTATATATTTATCATTAATAATGTATATTTATACATGTATATATACATGGTGTCTATGGTGAGTATACATAATCAACTGGCATCTGTGCCGCTAAGCGGGATACTGTTTCACAGACTAATTGAATGGATCGTTGGTAATTTAACACATTATGATAGATTGGGAAATTATAACGGATGTGTTTACCATATTGCATGCCCACGAGTTACGGGTAATAAAATACGACAGATATGACTTTATTAGGTTATGATGTCGAAAAAAAATAGTGTCCGGGTTACTCTTTTTAACGAGAGTGGCAATAATAACTTGAGGATATACTATAGTAATGACTGGACGGAAACAACCGACTAATTTAGTTAAAATATACCGACATCAATAATTTCGCCAAAGTGGATATGATTTTATGCAGAACAAAGAACAAATGGACAGGTAAGTTATTTCCTTTTTTTTTTGCCCGAAGAAAGTTTGTCCGTGGGTTGTATCTAATTTGTCCGTGAGCCTAATCTGTAACTCCGGCTTCTTACTCACCAACCTTACTTGTTTTCCGATTGTATTTCTTATTTTCATTACTTATAATTATGGTGATGAAACACAATAAATCATAAACTATGAATTCTACTATGGGAGATTGGGAAACTACAACGACAACGATGATGATGATGATGATGATGATGATGATGATGATACTTCTACGATTACCACCACCTCTACTACTAATACTCTTACTACTTCTTTACTACTACTACTACTACTACTACTACTACTACTACTACTACTACTACTACTACTACTACTATTACGCAGTATAATTACCTGTAATACGTTAAACTTACTAAAACGAATGACATTTGTGTGTAAATTTATAAATGTTATAGATAGGCAACAACAATATGGGAAAAATACCACACATCACAAAAGCATTCATGATTTTCTCAGGGAATATTTATATTCTCATGCGGTACTCATCATGAGAAAAAAATATCCTTACAAAACACAAGTAGATGAATAATTATGGTATTTCTCAAAGACGTACTCCATCTTGAATCTGATATAATGAATATTTGACGGAAAGCGAAACACATTTTCACACTAAGAATATTTAAGCGCTTCACGTGCGCTGGCAAAATTCAATACGTTTCCACGTTCATACAGATAAAGTGTGTTTCTATGAACGTAATCAATAGGGAATATCGATTTTAACATTGATTTCTGTGTTATTTTAACTTTTTCATTCCTGTTCAAATACACTCAAAGCTTATTGACAATTATATGTTGTGTGATTCTATATATTCTAAAAAGACGCTTATTTAATTAAATTCGTAATGGCATTACATGAACCCTGGCAAATTTGAAATGTTTCACTAATTGACACAGCATGTGAGCTTCATCGCTAAAAATTGTATATGTGTGTGTGTGTGTGTGTGTGTGTGTGTGTGTGTGTCTGTCTGTCTGTATGTCTGTGTGTAGTGTGTGTCACTTGTGCCGTCCGAGGTCTATTCTTAAACGCTTTGTGACAAATTTGACACGGTATTTGATGTGACGTCACGCAGAGTGCATCCACGTGTTAAGAGGCAGCACAGGAAGTGATCCCTAAGAAAACTCGAAAAAAGTCCTCAAGACAAGCCCCCATTACATCGTCTTGACTCTATTTCAGAATGAACATCTCAGAAATTCAGTGCCAAACGGTGCTAAATCTGTTTTCCACGATAATGAGTTTGTAAAGGCAATGTATAATTATGGCAAATTATGACAAATGAAATTTTCAGT
Source organism: Eucidaris tribuloides (assembly GCA_001188425.1). Classification (NCBI taxonomy): domain Eukaryota; kingdom Metazoa; phylum Echinodermata; class Echinoidea; order Cidaroida; family Cidaridae; genus Eucidaris; species Eucidaris tribuloides. The sequence goes on along the minus strand of JZLH01S0104750.1, from coordinate 7,443 downwards.
TATTCTGCATTTTAGACAGACGACGTTAAACCTCTATCACACCTTCCAAAAAGCTTCCATGTTTGTGAAATTTATCATAAATAGAAAAGTTTAGGGTCCACTCACTTTTTTTGTCATAGGAAATATACATGAAGACATTTGCTCCCAGATAATAAAGATATCACAATATGTCATTATACACAATTTTCAGTTTGTTTGATGTTTTATTCTGATGTCTGGGGTGACAACACCATACTCTGTGAAAGACTGCTGAAAAATAGTCTGATCGATCAAAAGTATACTCGGGTTTTATTATCAGTACATTGGTCAAGTATAAAAGTTAACGATTAATACGTTTATGTGACTAATGTGCCTTTTATCCATTTATATTTTGTCGGCTGATTACGTACATGAATCACCGAAATAATTTGTAAAACGTTTATAAGCATACATGTATATAGGATTTTGTAAGTACGTTCATATTTATCTCAGTTTGCTGGTAACCACAAATGAAGACATAAGATGAAAAATAAAATAAATCAAGAAATTAAGACTACTTACCTGTTATAGGCATGTGCACAAACGCAGGAAAGATATTTAGTTTTCTCCAAATTCACCGAACTGAATTCATTGCCTTTTGCAAGTAAGGTTTTCAGTTCTTTCGTAACAAAATGACGATTGAATTATGTATTTGGCGTTCTGCAGAAAGATAATGCAGTTTTATCCAAATTCACTTAAGTGTATTTATCGCCTTTTGCAACTAATGTCTTCATTTCTTTTGTAACAAAATGATAAATGAATTAGGGATTTGGACATTTAAAGGAAGATTATGCAGTTTTCTCCAAAATCATTGAAGTATATATTCATTGCCTTTTGCAACTAAGGTCTTCAATTCTTCCGTAACAAATTGAGGAATGAATTAGGAATTTTGCAGCTTTACAAGAAAGATATGCATTTTTCTCCAAAGTCATGTTAGTAGAGTCACCACCTTTGCATCGTAGAACAATGTTTCCAGTTAAAAAAAAAATCTAAGCTTCACCAGTCCCCATGCTACCGGTGTCTCTGACAAGGTCTAAAAATGAAGTCCTGAAAAAATTGCACTTCAAAACGATCATTAAGTGCTTCTAAAAAGTGAAAATCATTTGAGCGACCATTCCCGTTTTCGTCCATAGACTGCTGTGTAGCAGAAATTTCTATCAGCTGAGAATAGGCCTAATTCATGTGCCGATTTTGATCTGTACATATTTTACGAGTGACAGCATAACTAACTTAAGTTTTGTGTTCTATGGTGTTTATTTCTCCATCCAAACTCTGTCAGCTATGTCACACGGCAAAGTTTGACAATTTTTTCAAATAAGGCTTCCACAATGTTATATAGTGTCTTTTAGTTCTTTCGTAAAAAAGGAACGATGATTTGGGAGTTTGGCTTTTTATAGAAAAGATATGCGGTTTTCTCCAAATTCAGTGAAGTGGATTTACTGCCTTTTGCAACTATGGTCTTCAGTTCTTTCACAACAAAATGAGGGATGAATTAGGAATTTGGCCTTTTGCAGGGAAGATACGCAGTTTTCTCCAAATTCACTTCAGTGCATTCAATGCCTTCTGCAACTATAATGCCTTCGTTTCTTTTGTAACAAAATGAGGAATGAATTGATTATGTGGCCTTTCACAGAAAGATAATGTAGTTTTCTCCAAATTCACTGAAGTGCGTTCAGGGTTTTTGCAATTATAATGTTTTCGTTTCTTTCGTAAAAAAATAATAATAATGAAAAGTCAATTAGGGATTTGACCTTTCACAGGAAAGATATGCATTTCTCACCGAAGTGGATTTAACGCCTTTTGCAACTATCTTAAGGTCTTCGTTTCTTTCGTAACAAAATGAGGATTGAATTAGGGATTTGGCCTCGTTACAAGGCCGTGTTTCCTGTCCGTCAGGTATACTTAGCATTCAAGTAGATCCATGTAACTCTCATCCGACACTTGATTATCTTTTACCTTCCTATAATCCGTGGTGTTGCTATAAATGAATCAGTGGCTGCACGGGAGGGGGGGGCATGGGGGCATCCCCCTCCCCAGCTTGAGGCAGTGCCCAATTCCCCCCCCCCCGTTAAAATGGGATTTGGGGAGTGGAAAACAGCAAATGATATACCCACTCTTTTGCTTGCCACATTGATCACGTGCACATTTTTGCCCCCTGGGCAGTCTTTGCAATCTCCCCCTCCCCGGTTTTAATTCATGGTGACGCCACTGAAATGGATTGACGTATAACCTGAATGCAAGAAATTGGGGTTAATGGAATACAGCGCACTGCAAATGCATGTCATACAGTGTTAAATTCAACAAGTAAGGTGTTGCTTAATTTGGATTAATATAGACTAATGGAGATTGGAAATTGGAAACATTATCAAACGGCGCCTTTAAAGGCAGGGAATCTGCGAGCAGCTCCCTATATTACATGTCATATAAATTCCATAAATTGCAATTTTTTATGGTTCATGATAATTGAATGTTGTTGTTTTTTCACAGAAACTTTTTGAAATAATGCTTCTGTTAATATATTGAACGCACAGGTAAAATCATTTTCAAATTTCTGAGGAAACGGCACTTTACGTAATTTATATCACATGATATATGGGGAGCTGCTCGCATGCAAAGTCACAAATTTTAAACTTTAAAATTCAATAGCTCTTTTATTCTTTGATGGATTTGAGTCAAACTTTCATTAATATGTTTCTCTCGATTGTATTTTATTAAAACCAACTTGATCTTAGGGTGAACTTTGCCTTTAAGAAATGTTAGAATTTGAATGGAACGCTACTCCAAAGGGGTGGATTTGATTAAGTATTACATGATATTTTGTGACACGGCTTGATTAGATTTTCATTGCTGTTACAATGGAAAGAAATAAATGGATTGTGCAAGAAATATTTGACGTGCTCATGACTATCTCCTTAAAACTCTAGTACAGATAAGTACGATCGCCGTGAAAACACTAGGGTTCTCTTCAAGGACAATCGTAGGGGAAACCCCCTACCGTAGTCGATGTTAGCCAACTGTAGGTTGTAGGGGGTACCTACGGGGAAAATTACCTTCCGTAGGGGTAAAGTGTGTTTTTTTTATTTGTCCATCTCCGGCGAAGAAATCGTGAACAATCTATTGTATTTACTAAGGTTATTTTGTAGGGGGAAACATATCTTCGCAGGGGGAAAAGTAGATTTTTGTAGGGGGAAAACATAGGTTCGTAGGATAAACTTGGGTTATTAAGGCATAGGGGAAAAGTGGTGTTCGTAGAGGAAAATATGCATGTGGCGTAGGGGGAAATTAAAATTTTGAGTGGCAGCCCTGGTTTTCTTTGAGGGGAATTCCCTTGATAAAACGCTAGTCAACACCTCGTCTTAGAGAGATAATTCAACTGAGGAATAATTGATCTATTACGTAATGTTCCTTTCAATCTTCCCGAATTAATCTCTGATTTTTAATGAATTTTCAAAGTTGATGCTTGTAACATTATTCTTATGGGGCTTCTTTTACCCATGTGAAACCTATATCATATGTCACCAGTCACGCTTGTAGTGGAGAGGTTTTCGCACCAGTAAACGGACAGATGGCTGGTCCCTGCCGCGAAGACTAATTTGTATGGCAGTCTCCGTTGACATGTTTGGGTGCATGGCATTTAAGAGGCATAGATTGGGTTTCCTGGGAAGGGGGAGGGGTTCAAAATGAAGGGCAAGGTGTATACAAAACGTGCTGAGAGAGAAACCAAACGAAGAGTAAGACGCATGCATGTGCAGTTGAAGAGTTTGATCGTAAAACGGATTAACTTCACTTTAGTATCTCTCTGGAGAAAAATGCATTTCTTTTCCCGAGTTTGTACACCCGCCAATGGAAAAATAAAAGTAAAACCAAAGATATTTTGTACTCGCTCGTGGAAATTGGCTTCATACTTTATTCTATCGCTAGGTAAGTAAGTTGTAAGTGTGTAAATGTCGATATAAACTCAATTTTGGTGGAAATGGAGTTAAAAAGAATACACAGTACAGGTTGATTACTTGCAGAACAACATCATTTTGATATCAGCTGCCCTTTCAAACTGTGAAACAGATGGCATTCTGAAAATGTCACTGTAGTACAGGCACGAGAGTAGTTTGAAAACAACAGAACACTTCCGTTTTTTTGAAAATCTGCTAAACAAATCCCCTGCTGACAAATACTAACACAGAAATCAAATGTGGGCTATGTCATTCCACACTGCCAGCAACTGAGTGGACTCAGTCGGGTATTCAAACTGCCATTCCCTCAACTTTTTATTGCATATAAAGTGAATTAGTCCAATTATAATGCCAAATGTAATTTACTCTCATCTGAAAACTAATGAAATTTGAAATTTGTATGAAAAATTTTCATCATCAACCAGTACTGGTGTTTCTCTTTAGGCGTTTAGGATCAAACTCGAAATACGTTTAAGGGAGGAAGCGAGTGACCCAGCAACTAACAGTATAGTTAAGAAACAATTTGAGTTCTTGCAACCAATCAGATCGCACGTGAACAGGTCTGAGGTGACCATGCGTTGACCAATGCATGCCACCCGAGTGTGTTAGTCACGTCGTGGTAATGTATGCACTGTTGAATGGATAAGTCCTCCCCTATAAGCTGTTTCTGCAGGTTTTATCCCGGGGTAAAACTTGCAAAGACGTAAATAAACACAAAATTTAACTATTTATAGGCCTTGCTGAGGCGAGTATCACACAGTAATTTAGGCCTGTCTTTATCACCATGCTGCCATCAATTCTCACAATATTCACAATTTCATTATTTCGTAACTTATTGCCTGTTTGCTGATTAGTGCTGCGCTTCTTCTCCCTTTAATGCAAGAGACGAAAACGAATGGCCAAGTGTTGATTGTTTTTGATTTGCGGCATATGTACGATAGAATGAACAATAGACAAAAGTTACCACCCCATTCCCAGCGTGAGGTTCCAATGTCGTCGGGGACAACAATGTTAGGCCTAGCAACATCAACTTGACAATGCTACAGGGGCGTCGATCCATTTTTCGGATGGAGGATGGGGCAAAAGTGAAAACTGTGTCAAAGTGCCGGCCGGCTCCTCGCGGCCAAGTCGCAATACAGAATGAAATTGTGTTATGTTTATAATATTTTTGCTATAATGGTTTTGGAGTACTTTTCAAAGCCTTGTACATATCCTTGCTTATATTATGAAATATTCAACTATGTTGTCAAAATATGGCGGGGGGGGCAAATCGACTGGGTTTGCTCCCCCCCCCCATATTTTCATGCATGTGGCGACTGCTCCCTTGCCACCCTAGGATCAACGCTCCTGAATGCTAGTATGATCATGTGGATGAATTCAAACCGCGTGAATGGGTTTCGTTCAGTCCGTTGCACTTTCAGACTCTTGACAGAGTCGGAAATGTAGGGAGGATAAACCCCCACCACTCCCATCCCATACGTGCATGTTCCTGTGTCATGCGCTGCAGCTTGTCTACTCGTTTTACTGGGTTTTAAAGGCAGGGCATCTCTTTTTCATGCCTAAAAATGAACATTGTGTAAATATAATGGCATTTAGAAGAAAATGCCATCTGGGAACCTTTAGCGAAATATAGTAGCTAGAAACTCAGTTTTAGTGGAATTATAGTGACCGTTAGACTCAGATTTGAATTTTTTCTCGCGAGAAAAAAATTCCTATCATAGAACGTACACTAAACGGCTATTGTTTTTCTTTTGCATTTTTCAAATTCTAGGCAATCACTGACCCCCAGATTTCACAGACATGCCCTTCATCAAGAGCCTAAGGGCATGGGTTATCTTTTCCTGGTCTGCGGGGATGTTTGCAAATGAGATCCACTGCCTTTAATTTGTGTACCAATAATGTCACAATTCCCGTCTCATTCGCGATACAGACTAAGCTTTCGACTTGAAAATAATGCTAGTGTACCAAGGTCAGAATTTTAAAGACACAGGCTAACATTGTGGAGCTTCAAATGAAAAGGTTTTCAAACGTTTCTATCTGAGCTACATTGTAGTGTTTGAATGGACCAATAAACACCCAAGAATGCAAAAGTTTGGAAATTTATGCTGCCACTGGCAAGATATAAATGAATAAACAAATAGTACTCGGACCGGTATAAATAGCCTATAGATCTATACGCAGTAAGTCTGTGGGAGGAAATGGGCAGGTGATTACTTACGATTTTTATTTATCTAAAGCATTAAATCATCATTTTGAAATACAATTTTTTCAGGGATTCATTTTTAGACCTTATCAAAGACACTTAAAGCATAGAGGATTATGAAGCTCATATTAAAGCCCAAGTTTAGTTTTGGGGATTTTTTTTTGTTATTTGAAAGCTTTATGCCCCAAAGTCATAACGTCAAAGTGCCGGCCGGCTCCTCGCGGCCAAGTCGCAATACAGAATGAAATTGTGTTATGTTTATAATATTTTTGCTATAATGGTTTTGGAGTACTTTTCAAAGCCTTGTACATATCCTTGCTTATATTATGAAATATTCAACTATGTTGTCAAAATATGGCGGGGGGGGCAAATCGACTGGGTTTGCTCCCCCCCCCCATATTTTCATGCCTATGTCATTCACACTGCAGCAACTGAGTGGACTCAGTCGGGTATTCAAACTGCCAATCCCTCAACTTTTTATTGCATATAAAGTGAATTAGTCCCAATTATAATGCAAATGTAATTTACTCTCATCTGAAAACTAATGAAATTTGAAATTTTGATGAAAAATTTTCCATCATCAACCAGTACTGTGTATTCTCTTTAAGGCGTTTTAGGATCAAACTCAAATACGTTTAAAGGGAGAAGGAGCCAGCAACTAACAGTCATAAGTTAAGAAACAATTTGAGTTCTTGCCAACCAATCAGATCGCACGTGAACAGGTCTGGAGGTGACCATGCGTGACCGATGCATGCCACCCGACGTGTGTTAGTCACGTCGTGGTAATGTATGCACTGGTTGAATGGATAAGCTCCTCCCCCTATAGCTGTTTCTGCAGGTTTTATCCCGGGGTAAAACTTGCAAAGACGTAAAATAAACACAAATTAACTAATTTATAGGGCCTTGCTGAGGGCGAGTATCACACAGTAATTTAGGCTGTCTTTATCACCATGTGCCATAATTCTCACAATATTCACAATTTCATTATTTTCGTAACTTATGCCTGTTAGCTGATTAGTTGCTGGCTTCTTCTCCCTTTAATGCAAGAGACGAAACGAATGGGCCAAGATGTTTGATTGTTTGATGCGGATATGTACGTAGAATGAACAATAGACAAAAGTTACACCCCATTCCCCAGGCGTGAGGTTCAATGTCGTCGGGACAAAATTTAGCCTAGCAACATCAACGTTGACAATGCTAGCAGGGGCGTCGATCCATTTTTCGGATGGAGGAGGGCAAAAGTGAAAACTGTCAAAAGTTTCCGGCGCTCCT
>JZLH01S0104728.1:59228-75868 GCA_001188425.1 Eucidaris tribuloides | reverse complement strand
CCCGCTAGTTAGGTGGAGTTCGTATGAGAGAAAGTGTAACAAAACGTAGGCCGCTTTGAGGGAAAATATTTCAGAATGCATTTATAATGATCTTTTGTGTCCGCAGGCACTTTAAATATTGATAATAGGCCGATTTCCCTCGGGATTGCTTAAATGCATTTTTAAGAAATGATTGGCACAAAGGTATGATTAAAATTGATACCTGCGTTCCAATAAACACATGTCTTGCTGTGAATAATTTGATTGGTTTTAACAGTGTACATGTGCCTCATTTTATACGAGCTGTTGTCGCACTAATTAGTGACATGATAGTTCTTTCATTTCATTATATTGTTTTATTTTTTCTTGATTGACAGCGATCTGTTCATATTACAACGGTGATTAGATAAATCATAAACACGGTTCAAAGTTGTCAAGAAAAAAAAACAGTTATCGATCTAACAAAGTAAATTACTACATGTATATAGGCAACTCACGTATTAATGCAATTTTACTTGGATCACTTTTGAAAGCCCCTTTTTGTTATGTAGTTTTGAGTTAAAGAGAGACTATCAGAATTTGCGTTTGATTTCGGAAATTCATCGTAAGATTTCAGTACCATCAAATAGGCAAAGTGAAGATGATACTTACGATGAGTTCGACAGTTTTACCTATTTACAAATAGGAGAGATATACTCCATCTCTAAGCTAGTTTCGATGATTATCTTTCATGTACAAATACTATTGAAAGAATGTTTACGGACAACATGACATACACGCAGTGTGGAAGAAAGATTTCAGAGTACCCAAAATATGTTCTGTTTAAGTATGACAAACTCCCATCCCTCAACAGTCTTTTTTCCTGCAAGATCTTCTATTCATTTTCTGATCCATAAACTAATCCTCGACAAGATTCTTGTCTAAATTAAAATAATTCTATTCAAATTGACAAGAATTTCAGTATTAAAGCATAATAAGAATTTGAAGATGCAGTCAAAAAATCACTCTCTATATAGATTTGCGTTTTAAGTACGAATATATATTTTACATTTTACGTTCGTAAATGACCACCTTTGACAAATAGATGACAGACATAGGAATATCTTTAAAAGAATGTCTACTGAAAGCTTTGCTCACTTATTGTTTTTGTCTCGTACATATAGGCAACTGCTACATCATTTTGTGGCCCGTCACGGCGATACTCTGATAAAGTCTCACAACCCAAAAGTAAGGAAAGTGCTTAATGTCATAATTATGATATATAATATGAAAGGCAGGGTGTCCTAACAAATGCAAACAGGCTGTCAGGATCTTCACACGTTACGAAAGTTTGAATATTTGTGTTTTTCACCCAAAGTAGTTTCTTTCTATGTTTATGTTTCATAAGATGTGCAACGTTATCAGGGTATCGTGGTGACAGGTCTCATTTTGTATGAACTAGCCAAATGAATTAAACCACATTCAACTTATTTAGCACACAGCAGCAAGGTTGGCATGGTTCATCGCAGGTGTCCGTTCCAGAGATTACATTTCACCAATTCTGCTCAGATTTCTCTGTTTATCTGTTGAAAACCTTGTCATACTCAAAGTACATTTTATGCGTTTAAAAGTACATAACAATCTTTTTTCATCATATTTTATCGAGGTTTGATATTCAACATCACACTCTGGCTTGAATACCTCATTCATCTTCGCAGGATCTTTTTTCAGTCCAGTCGGTCAACACACGTCCATGATTCAATGCATCCGCTTTTACACGCTGAAATTCACAACCAGTCACAATTAAGGAACAATCTTCCTTAAACACCTGTAAAACTGCTCTCAAAATGAATGGAAGTAGTAGTGGAAGTAGTTTTTGTTGTTGTTGTTGAAGAAGGAGTAGTAGTAACTGTTGTTGTAGCCGTAGTAGTTGTAGTCTCTCTGCAAATCTTCCATTTATTGATAATTACATTAGGGTTAAACAAATTATTGAAGAATTTACATATACATGTAAATAAACAATGGACATTATATCAAATATCCATTAATAGCAATTTGTTTTAAATGTACAGTCAGAGTGAATTATACAATGTTGATGAAAAAATGTCATATTTTCCTTATGCTAGCTTTTACGTGAAATTGGGAAGAACACGCACATGAAATGTTCTATGAGGGACTGGATACTCATAAAGAAATTACGAAATAGTTTACTCCCTCTATGTCGACTATGAACTATACTACGTTTGTCAGTAGTAATGGAACTAATTTCGCCGAAAATATACCAAAGCTCAAACTCTTAATAATTATTGGATTTGCTTGTGACATAGGTTTAGTGCGATCAATACGACCGCGTATGATTCAAGGTTTTCCCTTTTGCCGTTGCTGAATTTGATCGCAAAACTAAAATAAAACAAATCAATTTGAATCGCAATGGACAAATAGTGACAGGCTGTTTATGACGTTTTCCCCTTCAAACTGAAACTCCCTGGCCGTAGATAGACTTTTAGCCTCACTGATTCATTCATAATACATTTCTTCCACTTCAAATTAGTTACAAAATAAATGACATTATAACAGATTACAAGCTAAGCAAGATAAGCTGATGCTGACATTGACAGCTATTTATAGCGAATACATACGCCATCATTAAACTCTGAAACTTAATGCAAGCTTAAGAGTCCAATGTAAGATTTTAAGGCGGCAGAAAATTACGTAATGGGATTGCGCAAAGGCCGTTAACTGCATGTTGTGTCCCTCTGCAAAGGCCGCTAATACTGTAATATAAAACATAATACTAGTAATACATTTAGGCCTAACGGTCGTTGCACAGGCACACGACATAGAGTTAACGGCCTTTTACATGGGCATATGGCCAATTAGTGGTCAAACGTGTGGTGAACTCAAGTTTTATGAGATATAGGAAGTTGAGAACGAGATTATACTTCGTTGATCCAATAACAAGAACTGCCCAGGTAATAAGGATGCTGAGCTAATGAAGATTTGCCAGCACTTACCACACCGCTTCTCTGACCGATTCAGGTAATAATCGTACACACAAACGTTGTAACTGGGATTAGCAGATACTCACAAAATTCTGAAAAATAAAGTATAAGATTTTATTTGGTCGTTTATTTTCTTGTTTTTAAAAACATTAATTCATGAAATTCTTTCCTTCTTTCTCTCACTCTTTTCTCTTTCTTTCTAATTTCTTTTTAATTTATTTTGTTTTATATTTTTTCACAATGGTTTTTCTCACATATTCATGTACATAAGCTTATTCCATTTATTAATTTAATTGTTTATTTTTATTTGCTTCTTTGTTTATTTGCTATTTATTCATCATTTATTTCCATTTAAATACATAACTTTAAATTTGCTTTTCGATACCACGTAAACAATAAAAGTCTTAATCTAAAAAAGAATTAAGAACAACATTTTTGGGGGAAATATACTAAACTGTTATTGTAGACCTTTTTGAAAAAGTACCTATCGTATATTTATACAATCTATATTATGTGAATCTCAAACCTACAAAGGAAACGTTAAAGTTTGAATTTGAGTACCATAAAAGTTGAAATATTGAAAATTCATTTACATGCATGTGAGATGACTCCGTCACGACAGAGCCTGTCGTCTGAAACGAAACTGAAATGTATAAAATAAAAAATCGCCAAATAATGTCACTCTAGATTGTATTTCAAATAGGTTGTCTTTTCTTGGGGTGGGGAGGGGGTGTTTGAGGTTCATTCTCAGAGATTGAACGTTCATCTTCGCAGCCAAGATTTTCGAGATTTGAAGGACTGGAATGGTCTGGGTTTTTAATGAATAGGTACTATTTGTTTTATCATGTCCATTTCCACTACATCTTTTATTGTAGTAAGTTTCTATAGGAGAAGGTGGAGCAAAATGTGTATATCAAAAGCTATTCCATTTTCTTCCGAAATCGCATCGTAGACCAATCGTGTAGTGTGCGGTGGCCCTTATACATTCGAGTTCATGCGAATTAGGTCAACGAACCCGTTCTTCATTTAATTACCTCTCAAGATGGGAGCAGACGTCACACCCTTGTCTCTCCGAGTCTACGTTGACATGTGTGTTATTGTAATTTGGGGTGGTGGTTCTGACAATGTTAGTTTGTACTACCGAGGCTTAATTACCCACCTGCCGAAGGCCATCTACTAGGGTTTGATGGAGGTGTATACATGTAGTCATTGATAATTTGGACGAAGCTGACGAGATCTATTACATTTCCGCATGTCGACGGTTTCTGTCAAGTTCGTTGTGTTGAACCTGCACATCTGCACATGTAGTAGGTCCATGATCTGCGTTAGATGTGAACGTAGTAAACACTACCTCTAAACCCTTGAGAACGAAAAGGGCGCTGATTCTAGAAAGGTTGCACACTGTTAACGACCTTTTCCTGTTCACGAATTTTGAGTTAATGCCCTTCTTTTTGGCAACCGATATAATGGTAAATCATATGATCCGTGGCAAAGTAATTAAAAGGGGTAACTTGCGGACGTAACGAAAGAGCGAATTTAGCAAAACACCCGTCCAGTTAATGAGGATTTATAACGATTCTCGAAATTATACCACAATAACTTATTTTTCGGAAATTGATTCATTAGATTACCCTTAGTAAGTGTTTCAATATTTGTATCTGTTGTTGTTGGATTTTCTACTTATTTTAAAACAATATTTTTCTACTAACTACTTATCAGTTGCCATGTTTTTCTTAATTTTTATTATTTCTTTGACTAATTCTTTGATCTGGAAATCAAACAATTTATCGAAACATCAGTAAGTACATTAATATGTTAATCTACTCAGGCACACTAAAAAAAAATAGGTTCAACTTTGCACCTTCAAATGTGCAGATCAATGTCTCACTGGGTGCTCATTTACGAGTTCAACTTTGCACCTTTCAGACCTTTAAAGGTGCAAAGTTACACCCGTAAAGGTACTCCCAGTGTGACATTGCTAAAAGTGCAAAGCTGAACCTGTTTTTCTTAGTTTGTAAATTGTTGTATTATAAGTTCTTTTATTTATTCCCTGCACATGTAATCATTTATTTTTAACTTACATTTATCTTGCTGTTGATGGCGAGGACATTAAGGACACAAGTAACCACTGCGGAGATACAAATTAAATTCTAATTAAATGGGCTAATGAACATCATAGAATACAACAGTTTGTAAAGCTATCCTGCTACTGACAAGATATGCATGAATAAACATCACCATTGAATTGGACTATGAAGTAGCATAGATCTACACACAGCCGTCTATGTGAAAGGTGAATCCGGTTAACCTATGTACTCAGATTTTCACCTTTTCAAAGTCCTAAATAATAATTTTGAAATGCAATTTGTTTTCATGGATTCATTTTTAGACCATATCAAAGACACTTAGAGCAAGGAGAATTTTGTACATGTAGCTCACATGGTCACTGTTAACTCTTGTGTGTTTAATGATAGAAATCGAGCTTGTAAAGAACATAGATGATGCAAATGATTTCAACAAAGGTAATCAGTCGGTGATTTTTAAGTATATGCACTTTGAACAACATAGCTGGTTGAAATTAGTTACAGATTGACACGGGGCAAGAAAATAATCGATGTGCCCGGTAAAAAAAATGATCAAGCAAACCAAAAAAGATTATTTAAAGAGCTCCTGTGAACTTTGTGGTATTTGTTGGTTTTCCATATTCATTCTATCTCTCAATATTTCGAATATAATGATAATGTACAAATTGAAACCACACTCATAAATTTATAACGTCGGTCTACTTCAGACGTATTATTGCGAGAAATATATGGAAGTAATGCTTTCCCAGTGGTCATGATAAAAGAAGTCCATTTTCAATCACCCATTTTGTAAGGCAGTACCCAACATTATGGTTGTTCGTCAAATGTTTATGACTCTATGTGCACTCTTCACCCGAGGCAAATGCAATGTAATTTTCTCGTTGATCAACAGACGGCATCGGAGGCCTATATTACGATATTAGATATATGAATATGTGTGTGTTGCTTGCAATTTATCTGCACTTTGCCCCGAAATAGATCTGATGAAAATACACTTCCAGCAAGAACAACATCTCTCCCGCGTGCTGATGTCCAATAAGGGACTTAAACTAAATCTGACAAATATGATACTTCAAAATAAAAAAAAACAGTATGCAGAACGATATTGGATCATTGTTCGCTGGTGAAGTTGGATTGTATGTACTTCAAAATCGGAAAACAGTATATGTCTCAATATCAGTACTCATATAGGAAAAGAATATTGGATCATTGTTCGCCTGTGAAGTTGGGGTTTATGTGTGTGTGAGTACTTCATGTTTTCAACTAGACAAAGCAAGCCCATTTTTGACAAATTTTTGTGTGTCATAAAAATATCCAGAGAAACGATGTAACTATATGTTATCGTTTTTACCCGGTTTCACTGCTTGGCTCATGTAGGGGCAAGAATGCCCCTAACCTCGTATGCATATTAATCATAAATCGATAATCATTTTTATGGAACTAGAGAGGTCGTCCTGGAAGCATAAGCGGCGATCCGGGGGGGGGGGGGTCGGGGCGGACGTGGTCCCCCTCTCGATTTTTTTTTTTGGGGGGGGGGAATCGGTCCCACCTCGATTTTTCAAACTTAATATTTTTATTTGTTAGCATTTTTGTTGCATTTTATTAGTCTTAATCTGGGAACTATTCAAAAAGAAAAATATGATTTAAACTAGATTATTTAACTTTATTAAAGTGTGGGGGGGGGCGGGATTTCAAAGTCCCACCTTTCCATTTTTTAAGGAAATATGTATCCTCAGGGTATTTTTTACCCCGCGCAACTGTATTTTATTAATTTTATTCTGTGTTTCGTCCCCCCCAACTCGTCACATGAAATCGCCGCTCCTGTCCGAAGGAACTATAGAGTCCAAGCCCCTCTCCCCACCCCCCCCCCGCAATACACAGCACGCCCATCAGCTTGTCCTTTATCCCTAGCCATATGTAGTGGTGAGAAATTAAGTTTTATATTGTTCCAAACTTTTTATCCCCGGTGACGGTGACTTGGGTGGTATTATTAAAAGAAAACAAATTGATATTGATTTATCCCTATGTGTTTTAAACCAATGTATCAAGCCAATTAGTTGTTGTAAACATATTTTTTAACTCTTTGCGTGCTGAAATAATTTTGAGGGGATAATAATGACGAGTGCTATTTTGATATATATTTTTTTAAATCTTCCTTTCCTTATCGCACCATTGATACTGGTAATTATTCTATAGATAATGTTTTAACACATGGCCACTTGGTAGCTTTTCTAGTACAAACATAACGGAGAAAACTATTACGATTGTTGAATTTAGTTGTACGAATGTGTAAAATTGCAGCATTCGCGTGCAAAAGTTTAAATAACCCCTTTTTTGTTCGAATTCTGATTCGTACTACAACAGTCAGATAAATCACATAATTGTTTATCAGGACCTTTTAAAACAAGCCTGCGGTTCTTACGTTTTATTCGAATCTGCAGTGTAGTAGACAAAATTGTTAACTAACGTGTATTGGTGAAATTGATTGCTGTAAATTCTTCATCTGCAGATCGAAAATGTGATAAAAGTATGTTTTCTGTGTGACATATCTCTCTAGAATATAGATCTTCGTGATATATCTGCGGTCTTACTACAAGGACATTGAACCCATATTATTATAAGTTTTATTTTGTTTAATTTTGTTTACACGGGTGATGAACTAATTTCAAGCAACAGCGATTATGTTTGATGTTTGTACGGAACCGAGTCCAATACACCTCTAATAGAAATGACTTTAAAAATTACATGCATGATTCATCATACAATTTAGCAAATTAATCTTGTTGTCCTATTAGAGCTATAATGTATAATGTATGCCGCCATGAGCCTATAAATTGAAGTATTTAGGCTTAATTATGTGGCACTGGCACAATACTTCAGTTCAATTGTTACAAGTGCTAGATCTGATATGGTTCGTATTTTAAAAAGGAGTTCGTTTTTTACTACCGTAAATTTTATATCAAGTACATGCTACATGGCAAAGACGTATTGTCTACACAACATGTCAACATACCCAAGCTACCAGTTTGGATGTTAAAATTAATGACTTTGGCAAATCATATATTCTACAGCAGATGGCTGTTTGGAACTGGTAAGTACATACTTCTATATCAAAACGTGTATTAATGTACGCTTATTTTGAAATGCTAAATAGCTATACAGTAGGACTAGCGATGAGTTAGATTTAAGCCAATTGGATTGGGGCTTCACTCACCGGCTTGTTGGGTTGCGAAGGGGATCCCCTTCAACATGATTTGTTACCCGTCTGAAGCCATTTATAGCGCACTGTGTGCCGCCAACAACTGCTCGGCACAGCGCGGGGTACACCCCGGCCATAAACCCGTCAAGAGTTTGACCAGAGCGGTGAACGAATCGTATTAATGCACTTTACCCAATCATGACATGTGTCTAAGCTTCTTACGGGTTATCTATCTGTCCACTTAGCACCCCTAGTGTGAACATTCAGTGAAGAAACATAAGGGAGTGGGTGTTGGCAATAATATGATTTCCATATTTCAGGGAGTGCATCGTGCGTATCCAAGCATTGTGACAAGAAGTGAGATCTGGAGATTCTAAGGAATTGGGCAGACATGCGTTGTCGGTGAGCTTTCCACATGACTGCATTTAGAAGTCGGCACACAAAGACACAGACAAACACATACACACACACATACACACAGACAAACACACACAAACACTCACCCTCAGACAAACACACACACATACACAAACACACACACATACACACACAGACAAACGCCCACACATACACACAGACATGGAGCTAAATGCAGACACACACACACACACACACACACACACACACACACACGCGCGCGCGCGCGCGCACACACCGATGGCATGCTTTTATAGGAGTTACATGTAGTAAGGGATGACCCTGTAAACAACAGAGGACAGTACAAAATAACCAATCATTGTTATTTTTCTACACATGTAGCATATATCAAATCAAAGGACCTTGTTCATGAAACACATCTCGTTACCTTTCGAAGACAAAAAAAAATGGAATTAAATCTACTCTTCTTTCTTTCTTGTTCATAATGATACCTCAAATTGGCAATGCTGGTGGTGTCCTTCAACCGCGTTGACGATATAAGGCTACGTAAAATGTTCCATAAGTTGTTGGAACTCTTGATTCTGCAGTAATTCACGGACTGTGCTCGATTAAATGACGTTGAATACTTATACAGCTTTTTGCCAGAAAGAAGGGAATATTTTTCATCCTGTGGTTCCGGGAATAGGTGTCATTCATTAGGGTGCTATGGTTGTAGGTGTTATATAATAGAAACAGAAAGGAAACTCAGTATTTGGCATATTACAACACAAGTTTCAATTATGATGCCAATTTTAAACATGAAAATCTAACAGTGATCAATAAAATTTTTGTTATTGCAATTTCCACATCACGAATAAAATGGTGAAAATGTGAAAGGGTGAAAAATCCAGTTTTTTTTCTTTACTGCTTCAAACAATAAAAAGGGGCTTGAAATTCACGTCATGATAAAATAAAATTTGTTTTCTCGAAATTATAATGTTTATAAACACAAGCTTATAAACACAAGCCCGATTTGTTCTACATCTAGTGTAGATTTTGAGTATTGTCCTTAAGATTTTTTTCCTTGGAGGGGGGGGGGAGGAACAGTTCCCTTCTTTTCCCCACTGTATACTCTAGCCACTCTACATGTACGTAAAGCCCAAGTATAGTTTGGTTGATCAGACAATTTTTTCATCAATCTTTCATTAATATTCTGTCGTCACACCAGACATCGGAAAACAACATCAACGTCAAACCTACTGAAAATTATTTATAGGGAAAAGTTATTATAGGAGAGTATTTAGTGGTATGTACATCACCTATGGGAAATGTGCCCCCCCCCCCGGCATTTTACATTTTGAGTAATTTCTCAAAAATGGGAGAGTTTCAGAGAGAGAGCAATTTTCAGGGCACTGATAGATCACATAGGTGTACCTAAAAACATAATAAGAAAGAATTTCATTTTTTTTCCTACCATTTACCAAAACTGTACTTGGTCTGAAGTATAATTACAACTGTTCTTTGGGTATACCGATGCTCTAACCACGTAACTCCTTATGGTATTGCGTAATGGTTGCCACAGATGTCTGCCCTGTACGCGAAGATTGAATTGGCGGATGTTGACAGCTCTCCTTTCATTCATGCCAAGTTCAGTTACATCGTGCACGGTCATGTCAATAACACCGTCATGCTTCTCTGTCATATCAAAAAATTCCAGGATATCATAGCATTTCCGTCTAATCTGCGATAAGACAAGCGCTTAAAGGGTGGCATCACTTTCCATTGTTTTATATAAATTCATCATTTTACCATTACGTATTCTTGTAAATTTGTATAAAACCATGATTCTACCGCATTTATCTTATTGTATTACTGTATGGGGAAAATGTGCAATATACTTATTGAATAGATTACTTATATTACAAAAACGAGCAATTCGCATTATTACTAATTCACATTTTTTGACATCTTCTGATATTCTCTTTAAAAAATTGAATCTTCTCAAAGTAAGTGACATTTATACTCATACTCATTCATACTTCATGTTGCATGTTTCATGTATAAATATTCAAAAGGTGTTTTGCCTCAATTATTCAATAATTATTTTATTGCAAATAGATACATAAATTCTTACAAAACCAGGAACTCCAGTAACCTATATGTACCTTTTTGTTGTTATAAGTTGTCTAGAAATAGTATAAGATTTATTGGTCCGAATATATGGAACTCATTAGACAGGGGAATAAAACAAAGTCCATCACTCTCATCGTTCAAAAGAAAATATAAAACAAAGGTGATTAGCACCTATTGAAAATTTTTATGCGTTTTTGATTGTTGCA
Organism: Eucidaris tribuloides; assembly: GCA_001188425.1. Lineage (NCBI taxonomy): Eukaryota > Metazoa > Echinodermata > Echinoidea > Cidaroida > Cidaridae > Eucidaris > Eucidaris tribuloides. Next base: position 64,929 of record JZLH01S0104728.1, on the reverse strand, counting down.
GTACATAATTTCTATGTTTTTGCCTTTATATTTTTCTGTTGTTACTCGTAATGTCCATTTTTGTTTTTTTTTTGCCATTAATGATCACGTCTTCACAGTTAAATGTTTTACAGGGTTCAGCCCCGAAAGGTCAATGACCCATTGCTGTTCCCTTCCACTTTTTGTACTATCAAAAGTGTCATTCTTTGCAATTACTAGTATGCAGTAAGTACTATGTAACTACTGTATGTTATTGTTATTTATATTTTTGTATATGTTTTTTAATGAATTGTGGAAAATACATTTGAATCTTGAATCTTGAATCATTTTAACGTCAACATAATTGTATGTATTTATTATTATCATCTCTGTGTTCAATGTTCTTGTTATTTGCGTATTTGCAAGGGTCTCTTGAGCAATGTCTTTTGAAATCAAGTGAGATAAAAGTGCATGAGTTTGAATAAATAAATGAATGAATGAATGAATAAATAAATAAATAAATAAATAAATAAATAAACTAATTGATTTGTAATTAATTAATTAATTGATACATTGATAAATCAATAAATTGATAAATACATGATAAAAAAAACAATCAGGAGGTCTTAGGTTCACTCCTCACCAGAGTCTGCCTGTGATAGTTTTTTGTTTTTGTTTTTTTAAGCGGCTCATCAAGCTCTTAGTTTTGTGTTTATCCAGAACCCCCAAAAAATGTTATCATATAATTACAATCATTCATGTGTTTGGATAGAAAAATTCATTTTTCTTGAAACTCCTGTTTCAGCAAATGTCTAGAGAACCATAGGTATAGTTGCAAAAATCGAGACGTGCCAGTAGCAATTTTAAGTTCTAATACACTTTTAACGAAAATTGGTATTTCTGTATATGGGAATGAAATAGACCAGTCAAACTCACGTCTTTAAAAAGTCAAAGATTTCGCAATATGTATTATTAGCGCTCTTTAAGTAAAGGGAGAACTGCACGCTAAAGGCGGGTCTCTTATGAGACTACAATGAACATACATGTAGCAGGCTTGTGTCCGCCGTTTCATGTTTGTATTTCAGTTGAATGTGCGATTTGATGGACGTCAACATCATTCGAGGAATTGATTGTTGATGATGACTTATCAACTGCATGTGAAATATTGATTAGGACTTATTTACCCCTGCGATCAAAACGAGTAGATTTATTGACAGTGATTTATCGATTCCAGATATGTATGACCACGCAACTTCATTATTATTAGATCACATGTGTTATTTCTAGAGAATTTTGAGAAAGTAGTAAATGAAAAAGTGAATATATTTGTGGGTTTGAATGGTCATGAGTAGGAGTTTGGAATTTAGATTGAGGGAATGGCATGGGAGTTATCGTAAAATGGTGACACCAGTTTACGGAGAGTGACATACTTTCAACAAAAGGTCGCTCTCGTGACCCTTTGTATAAACTTTCCTCACACACAACACACACACAACACACACACAACATCACACACACACCCAACACAACCACAACACTATCAACACTATTACACACACACACACACACACACACACACCACCACACACACACACACACCCCATACACACACACACACACTACACCATCAAACAAACCACACACACACACACACAACACACACACACACACACACACACACACACACACACAAAACAAACACACATTCAAATTACGGTATACATTACATGTACATCACACAAAGAGACACACAAGTTTATTAAATTCTATATTTTAAGAAACTGATATTATTTTTTTACATAATTCTTACAATGGCCATTCTGTTTAACAAAATCAATTACATTTAAGTGATAGGCTAACATGTGGAGCTTCAATTTAAAAAAGTGTGCAAATTTTGAATATCTGAACTACATTTAGTAGTTGTTCATATGACAAATAAAACACCTACAATAAATAAAAAAGTTTGGAAGTTACTTACTGCCAAATGACAACTTTGCATGATAAACAACTTAAAACTCGGGGCGAGTTTAAATAGCGTAGGCTGTACAAACAGTAAGTCTATGAGAATGAAAATGACAAGTGAATCCGATCAACTTACGATTTTCACTTTTTTAAAGCACTAAATAATCATTTTGAAATACAATTTTTTCAGGACGTCATTTTTAGACCTTATCAAAGACAATGGTAGCATGGGGAATCATGGAGCTCAGATTTATTTAACTGTGGTAAATGTTAGCCAATACCTTTAAGCAAAATTACCAAAGGGCATAGGCCTACATAAATTGATAAAGCATGCAAGATAATCGGAAATATCTGATCTTGAACGGATACGTATGGTGAAATTATAAGAGAAACCAATTTAGAGGTGCATAGCTTTATATTGTAGGTCCCTTGAAAATATAAAATGTTTTTTTCTGGGAGACCAAAAACTAAGAGCTAAAACAACAAATAAAAATGAAACTGATAATATTAATAATGTGTATTTCTGGCATGTGCGTGTGGGTGCGTGTGTTTGAATATGCATTTGATATCTATAGATGTATAACCTACTGTTCCATATGGTGGCATCTATTCATGATTACAACTACATTTCATCAATTAATTTCCCGTTATAATGGCATTTTAGCTTTTGCATACAGCCTTGCTTTATCTCAACGAGATATTATTGCATGTTCGAAACGATTAATTTCCGTAATGGGTGTATACAGGGGTATCAGTTTCGCCTGGTTTGCTTTTTCAATAAGACTTTATGATAAATAAGTTGTCAGACTGTATACACCTACCCGTAATTGTGCATATATTGTTGTTGTTGTGCAGTGTGTTTTGTGCAAGGTAATACCAACAATTCCACGTGTATTTTGAGATAATGCATTTTTTACCTCTATCCTGTTTATCACGTGATTAAGATTTGAGCAATCACATAACAAGATTCTTAGTGCGAGAAATATGAATGTTTATATCCACGTATAACAGATACACATTGACATGTAGAGGTGAATATATATTCTTTTGAATAAATTTAGCAAAACCAATCACGCAGAAATCTATCACTGTAGGAACAATTGCTCTCAAATGCCTCACTAAACGCCCCATCCATCATTAACACGTCTGTGGTTTCACATGTTTCGTCGGAACTACTACTAACTCCTAACTGGCTAATACAGGGCCAAATACAAGGGGCTCGTTCTTTCTTTTCTCGACGTAATCCACAGTGGTTTGATAAGTTATTTAAAGATTTTTAAAATAAAACACGTTGCTAATTATGAGTAGAATAGAGTGATCTGGTACCCAGAGATTCGAAATTGTGGTACATAGAGAATTTGAGGAAGATTTGTCTATACGCAGAGACGAAAGTGTGAAAGCCTACGGTAAATACATGTATAACGTGGACAAAGCTTAAGTTCCTTGAAGAAGTGCTCATCGCTCTTCTCCAGATAACATTATTTGACCTTTTCTTGGATGCAGTAAGCTATGTGCAGTGATCACATAAACGCATTAACTGAATTAAATCCCCTGAATCTTCGTGTAGAGCGGATTTCACGTGTAACACAGGTAACTCAACAGTGGCACGTCAACGCGTACGTGGTGGTTAAACCCAGCACCAATGGCATAGAATCTTCAGGGTCGGTATAGGAATTAAATCATTTGAGTACGTGCAACTATTAAACTTAGACACTGTACAACAATACAGTATAAAGATAGGGCTGTTAAATGTTTGGAAATTACATGTAATATGAATACACTTTTATAATTCCGAAAGTTACAGACACTATTATTCCAATTCGACATTTGGGAAAATAAGGCATTTTTTTTCTCCGAGTTTGTATACAAGCGCCTATATGAAAAATGGAGAAAAATACATATTTCTTACTTGCTTGTTTGGTAGCTCAAAGTGTTATTCTGTAATTAGATGGAGAAAGTCAACTTACTTATGACAATAATTTATTTTCGCTGAAAATTTGTTATCACCTTGTAGAATTAGTTTATTTATTTATTAAAATTTTAAAATTTAAAATTTTAAATTAAAGTTTAAAATTTAAAATCTAAAAATAAAGTTTAAAAGTTTAAAGTTTTAAAATTAAAGTTTAAAATTTATTTTCTCTGAAAATTTGTTATCACCTTGTCGAATTAGTTCTATTTTTTATGGTGTGTTTATGTGCGGTGTAAGTCAAGTGTATTTGTGTGCGTGTGATGGTGTGTGCTGTGTATACATATTATATGTGTGTGTGTATGTGTGTGTGTGTGTGTGTGTGCGTGCGTGCGTGCGTGCGTGTGTGTGTGTGTGTGTGTGTGTGTGTGTGTCGTGCTGTGTGTGTGTGTGGATGTGTGTGGTGTGTGTGGTTGTGTACAGACGTCGTTCCCACCTCTCACAAAGCCAGCCATGGCCATACGTCATTTGTTTGGTTGTACATGTAATACCGTCTGACTTGAAGTATGTCATGACCTGCCGCGAGGAGTATTTCTACTTTTAATTGCACGATTGCATAAGAGAATAGTTAAAAAGAACTCGTTACTTTATCATTTCTTGCAAATGACAGCAGGTGACGAAATGGAACTTCGAATGATCACCAGTCGTACAGCATGTTGGAGTGTTGGCACATTGGGCGGGTTATAAAAATTTAGATTTGCGTACGGAGAGGATTGTTTGCCATTCTGGGTAGAACAGATTATTTTTAGTTCGTACGTGTTTCACTCCTCCTTTGGAAAATGTTTTACATGATCGCATAATTTTTTCTTCGTTTAAAGGGAGAAATATCGTTGATGTTTATCAAATTTCGTGTCATCTGAATCTATTTCGTATGTTTATTAGCTTCGAGAATTAGTTTAAATAAAAAATAACAATTCCCACATTGACTATTAGTGACTTATATGTTTGTTTTTTGTGTGTTATACGACTGTTGGACTTCTGTGCTGATTGTTTAGTTATTTCAAATTCATAATTGCTCAGTATGAAATTGAGATACCGTGCTGCTGTGTAGACAGCAGAGTGAAAGGAAAATATTTTTATTGTGTCTGCCACGAGAACCTGATCTTTGTAACTCATCCTCAATACAATTTCGCAGGAGGAACATGGACTGTACCTTGTTCTTACAAAGTTATTAATCATCACATGTAACATTTGAACTCAGGAAAAGGGATTTAAATTGGTAGGTATTTGTTTCCATGTTGTAAATTCATACATACAGTGTTACCGTTTTATTTGTCCGCAGACTTATATTAAATTTTTTAAGTACACATTTATATTTTCAAATTAAATCTGATACAATGATTTATTTGTTTTTAATGTCAATTACTTTTATTGGTGATAAATAGTCTTTACTTTTTGAACTGTGTAATGGAGTGACGAAAGCATGTTTATAGAAGTACAAATTATTGCGACAGTTTACTTGAAATGGGTTTACACACAAATATGCACACGTAGTATACATCTTTCCACTTATTTTGTAGTAATGTATGTGGACATGTAGCGCCCAAATGATTGTTATTTTTCATGAATAAGATAACATATAATCAAATGAATAGATATATATATACATATAATTTTTTTTTTTCACAGTCGAGGGTAGTGTGTACCTTAACAGTTACCGAGATACGTTGGGCCATCGTATTACATTCTGTAGCATGTCTACTTGTTCATCTCATATGTTCTCGAATAAGAAAGCTTTCGTTCCCTTCCAATTTGATGGTCAGTTCCATCCAGGGGTGAATGCCATTCGGTGAAAGTACACAGGCGTGACGATCT
>JZLH01S0104723.1:14644-22144 GCA_001188425.1 Eucidaris tribuloides | reverse complement strand
TTCTCAACTTTAGTTTCACCTCCCCAAGATGTGCACCTCCCCACACCAAGTTAGTTCCACCTCCGCAAAATGTGCACCTCCCCATGCCCAAACCAGCCTTCACCCCTGATACATGTGTAATGATGTATTGAAATGTCATTTTCCCCTTCCCCATCAAGTTTCCCCTTGAAATAGTCAAGCAAGTCGTGATGTTATCATCGAAGATTGACGACAGGGTATAAGCAGCGTTCGTGAAATGGATGGATATGGGCGTCGATACACTACGCCAAGTAAAATATGGGGGACGGGTAAACATATCTTTCTGCCCCGTCTAATAATTTCGACAACCTGTAAAATTCATAAAATACAATGCAAGATTATGCGTAAAAAGCGGTGTAAGACACCAAAATCTATTAAATGAACATGAACATATTACCAAACATACGCCATTAAAAAAAAAAAATTGGCGCGCTTTGTGGGCACGATAGTAAATTGCGAGTTTGCGAAAATTGTGACATTTTCAAAAGGTTTTGCCCCTCCCAATCCGAAAAATGGATCGACGCCCATGTCGACGGACAATATCGTAGAAGCAAGGACAAAATGAATGCTGACGCAATATGTCGTATGGTTCATGTTGCTGTATACGCATAGGCGTAGTCAAAGGTGGTGGGGGGGGGGTAAACGGGGAGGGGAGGGGAGGGGAGGGAAGCCACGGTCCTTCTGTTGATTGGCAAGGAAAATATGAATTGAAAAATATGCGAAAAAGTTGATGAACAGGTCAACCATCAGTAGGACATTATGTTACCAAAATCTTAATCCACGATTTCATTCCAGATTCCTTTTGGCGTGTTTGGAGGAAAACAAGGTTTATTCACAATGTTAGTTAATAAAATTCATCCAGAAAATACAAATTTTGGAAGACTGTATTGCTGAAAGTATATAAAATGCATTCTGGTTACAGGACATTGCTGTAATAAATTTATTTATATGGCGCTTTCTGTATTTCTAATATTGCAACTGCTGATCTATAATTGTAACAAACATGTCAGAAAAAAAATCATGGGACTTGAACCTTTCATATACTGCTTTTCGGACAGCGACACAACCAACCTGGCTATTCCTGATTTCCGGAAGTAATACGAGGCTCTTAAATCTGACGTTATGTTAAATAGTCCAAGCCGGACAAATTCTCTCTTTCATTCATCTAAGAGGACATTGTTGATTATTAAATGCATTATTTGACAATGTTTCCAGTTAAAAATAAAATCTAAGCTACATAACCCTTCGTTCCAGTGGCGGCGCAAGGATAAAATCTTAGGAAGGGCAAAATCGGTCGGGGAAATTTTGCTTGCCCCCCCCGAAAATACTAGCCAAACTGCAACCCAAACTGCATCCGGCAAGGGGGGGGGGTCATGGGGCCGACGATGACGAAAATCCTATTTGTCTTTTGCTAGCCAAATCGAGAGGGGGGGGGTCGAAATTTGTCGAAAAACAGTAAAATCTACGTCATTTTAATTAATTTGAAAACATTAGGGGCCGGTCGCCCCTCTCTCCCCCTTGTGGCGGAGCACCTGCTTCGTACTACATGTATTAGTGGCTCTTAGAAGGTCTTAAAATGAAGCTGCAAAAAATAAAATAACTAAAAATCAGATTAAAACAACCATCAAGTGTTTTAAAGAAGTGAAACTTTTTGTTTTTAATCTAACCGCGGTAAAAAGAAGACCTGCTTTCAGCTAATTTTTTTAGCAAGGCCGTGCATTTCAACATAATTAACAAAACTAACATAACAAACTCAACAAATCACAAAATCAACATGAACAAAATTAAAACAAAAACAACGTATATACAGGCATAAAAGAAAACGAAAAATAAAAAAGTAAACATAAAAATAAATACAAGACAGACGGGTAAAGCAACAAAGATAGCAAGAAGCAAATCAAATATGACATAATTAAGTGAGTATAGACAAAAGAAAAGGTAATAATACAAGAAATGAAAAGAATTGAGTTAAACGGTAACAAATTAAGTTAAACAATAAACGGGGAAAATGAACATTAACATATTACTTGAATTAAGTAAAAAAAAATAAACAAACAACGAGATACAAAAAAAAATCGATCGACCATTCCATTTTCCCGGCCCTTAGACTGCTGTGTTATATGATTTTTGTCTGTGGGACGTTAATTCTTCTCCCGATATTTATCTGTACATATTTTGCTGTTGACATCATACTGTAAAATGTCTAATATTTTGTGTCCTATGGCGTTTATTTGTCTATTCGAATACTATCATACATTTCAGATATCAAAGTTGACCATTTTTAACGGGGCTTTCACAATCGTGTCAAATAGTGTCTTTAAAATCCACGAGCTTCCGATTTTTTTCCATATCCTTTGTGCCATTTGGGGGGGGGGAACGATTTTCTGACCCCATCCCACTTGTTAGGAATTCTGGTTACGCACAGCACTGAAACAAAATAAGTCAAATGTTGGCGTATAGATGAAGAAGAGAGAGGGAAGGGGTAGATAGACAGAATGGACACAATGAGCAACACAATAGTAACATGGGCTAATCTAAGATCACCTCTTAAGTTGCATTTTCAAAGCAGAAAATAATAATTCACAGAAATTGAATAAGCATTTTATCTACATTACAGGTTATGCTAAGCATCCCCCCAAAAAATCCATATCATATTGGTAACGGGACCAACAGTTTATTAACAAAAGCATAGAAATTTGTATACAAAAATTTTCTACATACTGTGACAACTCTGAAAACTGAAATGTTATTAAACATTTGAGCTTTCAGAGTATAAATTAGCCATTTTTGTAGTTATTTTGTTGGACCTACATTCTATAATTACTTTTATTTTATCTTTGTGGCACTATAGGCAGGTTTAATCTTCACCTTTATGTACCGTTTAACTATATTCATGTAGACCCAGTGGTGATCCCACACTCTTAGAAAAAAAGGTGCTGATAAGGATCTCTCCTTGTCCCATATTTGGAACCTTTTAATGTTTTTCAAATAAGCAAAAAGGGTTCTAAATGGTTCTTTAGAACCATTTTTTGGTTCTACGAGGAACCATTTGCGGTTCTTTATACACTCTTTTGGGTTCTTGGTGGTATAAAGAACCCTTTACAAAAATAGTAGGGTTCTTTATACCATCAAGAACCCCTAAGGTTGTAAAAAGAACCCTAAAAGGTTCCTTGTATAATAAAAAAATGGTTCTAAAGAGCCATTTAGAACCCTTTTTTTGCTTCTTTGAAAAACCTTAAAAAGTTCCAAATATGGGACAAGGAGAGATCGTAATCAGCACCCTTTTTTCTAAGAGTGCAAACGGGACGGCCCGGGGGAGGAATGAAATGATAGCAGCGAGAGAAGGGGTTCGACAGACCTCAAATACGGGCATCAATCATGTCAAGAGACTAGATCACATAGCTGTGAAAATAGTGACTTTACTTTATAGTGTTTTTTTTACGGAAAAACACACACGACAGACTACAAATCATTTTGATGTATGAAAGAATCTGTTAGGCATATTTCAGTAGAAAGTACGTTATATACCAGATACCTGGATGTCAAAAGAAAATGACATATTAATCTGTATTCACATGATAATCTGGCTATAGGTAGATCTTTATACAGCCAATTTCTTTGTAATAATAATTATTATATCCATGTCTATCTATTATAAACGTATATGTATACACATACCGGACACAAGCATACAAATGCAGACAGACAGACAGACAGACAGACAGACACAGACAGACAGACAGACTGTGGACCCTATAATGGACAGACAGACAGACACACTCACACCCACCCACACACGTACGCACACACACAGATACAGACACAGACACAGACACAGACACCCACCCACACCCACCACACACACACACACACACACACACACACACACACACACACACACACACACACACACACACACACACACACACACACACACACACACACACACACACACACACACACACACACACACACACACACACACACACACACACACACACACACACACACACACACACACACACACACACACACACACACACACACACACACACACACACACACACACACACACACACACACACACACACACACACACACACACACACACACACACACACATTTAACTATGCAGGTAGCATACAATCATACAATCTTAATTCCCTTTTTCTATCCATGGAGTATAACTACATACTCCCCTCCACCCCACCCAATAGACACATCTTGCTATGTGCGAAAGAGACGCTTTAAGTCGCGTGATTTTGTCATTACATAATTTCGCTTCCCAAACCTCTTTACTCCAGTCCTCAGTCGTTATTACATTGTTAAAATTCTGAGAAAAATAAACTTATGCCTACAAGATCACAATATAACAGACGGGAAAAACAAGGTCAAGAGAATTAGAGCCTACACGAGTTTTACAGATATTTTAGTATTTTAAATGCTTGCATAGAGGTAAATGATGAAATAGCAGAAAGCCAATTTGTGCCAATAATACTTTTGCATCGATAGCAACGCAATCGATCAATTTCTAAGAATCAAAATCCTCGAAAGACCAAGTGATTGTTATAAATACATAGTCGGTGTTGTGCCAGAATTAAGAGCCGTAATATTGTTTCACTTTTGTGCCAAAACGGCGTTAATGCCAAAACCCTTGTGCAGCATTAAATGCATCGTTTCACAATATTTTAATAAAACAAATCCGAGTTACATACTAGTAATCATCCATGCTATTTGGCTTTTTGTGTCTCCAATAAGGTAAACAAAGAAGCTCTAAAAATCGATCAATTATTGCTATTAATGAGTAAACAGTTTTACCAGGGAGGTGGAAGAGAGAACTCCTTGGTTATACCATCCACTTTCCCCATACACCGCTGTATATTACAATAAAGAGATGCTTTATTCATGCATGTGTTATGTTATGCAATTTCTGATCCTGCTAGTGGCATTATAACTTTCTTTAGAAAAGATTTTTTTTGAGGGTTTGCATTTGTCCATCCAAGCGCTATCACGCAGCTCAGACATCAAAGTTTTACTTTTATTAATTGAACCCGCTTGAACAATGTCTTAAAGGTATTGGCTAACATCTACCACAGTTAAAAAAATCTGAGCCGCATGATTCCCCATGCTACCAGTGTCTTTGATGAGGTCTAAAAATAAAGCCCTGAAAAAATTGTATTTCAAAATGATTATTTAGTGCTTTAAAAAAGTGAAAATCGTAAGTTGACCAGATTCACTTGCCCATTTCCTCCCATAGACTTACTGTGTGTAGACCTAGGTTAATAAAACTCGCCCCGAGTTTTATTGTTTATTCATGTATAACTTGCTATTGGCAGTGTAACTTTCCAAACTTTTTTATTCTACGGTGTTTATTTGTCCATTTGAACACTACTATGTAGCTCAGATATCAAAGTTTGACAATTTTTTAAATTGAAGCTCCACAATGTTAGCCTATCACTTTAAAATCCCTTCTTACATTTTGATGAAACAGGGTTAAGGTCGTGTGGCGTAAAAACTGACGATAATACCTCTTTGCTCTCCATTTAAAATTAGGGGAGGACACCCGCAGCCCCCTTCATTCCCGAGCAAATCAAACACATACCAACACGTAGGAAATAAATGTCTCAAGTTACATCATACATATTTATGAACGTCATATTATACGTATCATTTATTTCCCATTTCGCGCGTTTTTTGTTTTACGATTGTTATCATGTTACGAACCCAGGGGGCCATTATCGTTATCGTTCTAAAAATGCGATTAGGTACGATATAGGGTATCTGTTTATGCCCTCTGCTCATGAGAGAAGGTGTGTATCCGCGACATAAATACGACGCAAATGCGAAATAAATAAAATTGTATGTATCTGTCAGTGTGGCAAACCTGATTGTACAAAGATATAAATCATGCAGCAGTTTCTGAGGAGCTTCTGTCCACGAAATTGTATTTTTAACTTTGAGTTTATATAAAGTCAATTGAACGAAACAAACCGTCAGAATGATTGACAGGTTGTATTCACCTGATATGACGGGTTGTGTAGTCGTGATTCCAAAGTGCTGAGGAAAAGAACGATAAGATTACGGTTCTGTCATAGCTACAATTGTGTCATCTTTATCATTTCACCAATCATAGGCATAATATGATAATGGTAATTTATACATAATATAATTCATCACGTAACAGGTGCCTAAAGCATTTTTCTTTTCATCACTAGGTCTTTCTATAGAGAAATGTGAAAATGGTCTATTCATTTTTTGTGGATCCATGGAATATCGGTACCGATAAAAATTATTATCGCTTCATCATTTTTATTTTAAATATATGGCTGCTTGAAAATATCAAGTACTGCCAAAAGAACGTTAAACGTTATACATGAATTCCCTTTTGACAATGTCGATTGCGTGTATTAAGTTGTAACAATATCAGATATCATTCCTCAACCAAAAGAGGAAGGGAATTTAGGTCGATGAGAAAAGTTAATTTGTCTGGGAAATGATACATGTTTCATAAGTTGTAAGGAAAATTCTATTTGTATCATTTTTCACATGGTGTAGCCTTTCTTGTGGAAATTGGCAACAAGGTCGGCCCTCGGCATTTATTTTCATTTTTTACTTTTTATTGATCTCTTGAAATTGGAAACTTTTTGTCAGGTGTGATTTCCTGGGCATTAATAGGTCAATATTAAATTCATAATAAGAGAAAAATTTCATTTTCCAGCAATTACAAAAACTATGTACGGTCTTTAATACAATCTGTTCATAACTTCAAAATTACGCAAACCCAATTCTTGTGCAATTCTGGTTCCAGCAAAATATAACATACTACTTAGATTTCATCCCTTCATATTTGTCTTTCAATTTTTAAGAGGATGGAGATATTAAATTATACAATAAAGCCACGACGTTTATGGCTTAATCCAGGCAACACACAATTGTCCTGTCTGTTACTCAAATTCTCCGGAGCACAGGTAAAACAAATAAACACAAAGCAATATTCCCCCGGTCACTAATTGCCCTTATTGATCGCGTGGTATTTTATCATAAATTGACTTTTATTTTTACGATGTTGACCGCATGTTTTCATGGTATTATTCAAGCATGTCAATTCTAAAGATGAAAGGTTCATTCTTCAAGATGAATGCAAGAAATTACATATCATCGACTACTTTGTTTTTTTACTTCTTAGGTTTGACGTACGTAGGGCATTAGTCATATCGTTATTTATTTTCCTCTTACCAATTCTTTAAGTCTTTAATAGAGTTATTAATTATTTTCTCTTTCCCGTAGTTTTCAGCTGTCGGGCAATGAAACCACATTGAATTTTTACTTCTTGTACCACCACTACCACAACCACCACCACCACCACTATTACTACTTCTTGATGTTGTTGTTGTTCTACTACCACTACTACTACTACTACTACTACTACTACTACTACTACTACTACTACTACTACTACTACTACTACTACTACTACTACCA
>JZLH01S0104706.1:20901-38389 GCA_001188425.1 Eucidaris tribuloides | reverse complement strand
AAAAAAAAAAGAAATCAAAATTGGTAGAGCAGAATCTGAAAACTAAGTTCATTTTTTTTAAGTATAAAATTGAGGACAATTTTTGCAAAGGAGGATGTTTATGTAGGGTTGTTATTTTGTCTCTTGTATTTTATGTTTCTCTTAGTTCCCTTTAACTCAGTTATGTTAGTTTGGAATTTTGTTTGTCAGCTATTTTGGTTACCATTCATCACCTCATTCCTCATGTCATGTCACCTGTCACCTCCACTCCATGATTTCCATATTCATCAGGTGTGACCATGCATTTCATCTCCACACCTGAGTCTTCTGTTCTACATTCATTATTACGTAATCACCCCCAGGACTTTACCATCTTCATCTTGTCTTTCTTATTGGTTATTTTATGAATTGGGTTCTTTCATTTTAGTTTGTCCCTCCTTTGCCTTTACTTTTATTGGTTCATCTATCTTTATGAATATTTATGTTTGTAAAATTGTGAGGGCAAAGCAGCCCCAAATTATTGCAGATTAAATCAGAGCACTACCAGACTTCTTCTCTTCAATTGTGTTTTCTTTGGTGTGCTGAGTTCCTGCTTTGTTTGTGTCTCCCTGTTCTGTGTGTTTGTTTGAGGACTGAGCTCAACATTTTATACTTTATCATTTTTGTTAATTTTCATCTTTACAACAAAGTGTAAAACCCGGAACCCGGTACATCATACATGCGTACATCATACATGCGTGCTTCACACTTCCCGATTGCCAATGGACCAAATAGAAGTTACAAATAAATGTTCATAACCTTGAAAAGATTTCACCACATCTATAGAGTTTGTTGGATATCATTCAGTGTCAATGGACTGTATCTTTAGCTGCAGACAGAACACAAGTTACCTTTGACATATCACAAATTGTTTGGTTCACTTCATCTCCAAATACACCAAATTCAACTAGTAAACCCAATGGTTATGGGAAGCAGATGTGCTATGTATCAACTCTATGGAAACAACACAAACTCACAGGCAACAAGTTAACACTGATCAGAAATTTTGTGATTACCTTTGTTGTGGTCTGTTGTTGCTATTGATTGTAAAAGACATTTTAGCATAGTCTGACAACTAAATTACAACATTTTAGGTCTTTAAATGTTTTTTTCCCACTCTGAAAACATTCTGGATATATGGTTAGGCTTGTCATATACACAACGACCCAAAGAACTAATGACGCCTTGTGACACCCCTCCTCCTCCTCCTGGAAAGTTCCTGGATATACCTCTACTTCTAAATGCTATTATTTTTTTTACAACCAAACTTATCTCATTGAAGACTTCCCACGATATTTTACACTGGCCCATGTGGAAAATGTGTACAATACCAACAGGTTGAAATAAATCACTGGAACACATCATATATTCAATTGAAATATATACCTGTCTGTATGGGATTGTGGTGCTAAATCAAATACGTAACTTGTATGATGTATTGGAAATTAATGATTTCTTACTCTCTTCTGTGGTACTTTTCAAACACACAAATCATCGTAAAATGTTACATTATGTAAATGCACTTCCTTTCAAACCTAGACATAATACATTGATTGAATAAAAGCCAAGTAAATGTACACTCATCAGAGTGTGTTTGGTCGGCATTTGTGTAGAAACAGGTGCGTCGTGATAAAGCTTGCCGAATAAAGGGAACTGATTTAGTGTGCTTTTGATAGAATGTTGTGTCACCACTTTAAAGGGCACTCAAAATAGCAAACAGTATCAATTTGCTACATATTCCTACTGTATTTCTGTACATGTACTTCTTTAACATTCTGAAGACAGTATAAGTTAGCCAGCTTGGAAATGCAAAATGTGTCTTTCCAATAAAGTTTTCCAAATCAATGCAAGTTGTACATATCTGCAAGCATGGCTACATGCATGTATACATGTATTCAATAAGGAATATAGCTGGGGTGGGGCAGCAAATGGCATTTTGCTCTCCCTGTTTGTTTTTCTTTTGATGTGTTAATAAACATGTTTGCTTCATGTAGCATGCTTGCCGTGGGAAATGACAATCTTGGGTCTTAAAGGTTAGTGACATGATTGGCAACACTTGAAAATGCCTCAAGAACCAAATCAGTTGAAATATATACCAACTATACACCAGCTGAGTAGATCTCCCACCTGGAAGGATTTGTCTCTAATTTGTTTACTTAAGGAGAATAAAGCATGAACATTAATTTTATCGGGGCACGATAAAAATAAGACCCATAGAGAGCCACACAGAAGGTTTGCCTGCCACGAGTGATATTGACATTAGTTATGTTAGAATGAGTCAACGTTTGACTACAAGATTTTCACAGGGGAATCCTTGCATAGTTTACTTGATTCTAGAGTAGTTTCAGCCCAAGTTGAGGACTACCCCCAATCATGTCATTTACCTTTATAATTTCAAATATACATGTACAATGTATCTTTTCTCATAACCAAGCCAAATCG
The DNA here is from genome assembly GCA_001188425.1 of Eucidaris tribuloides. Lineage (NCBI taxonomy): Eukaryota > Metazoa > Echinodermata > Echinoidea > Cidaroida > Cidaridae > Eucidaris > Eucidaris tribuloides. Next base: position 35,929 of record JZLH01S0104706.1, on the reverse strand, counting down.
CACCTACCTGTCATAATTTGCTGAACAACATGTCTCAACCAACTTAAAGCAATTTGTAGTCTATACTAACATACAGACTGAAATGTGATTCAGCACACTCACTGGAAACATGATAATCACACATTTTCACACCCTGTCAGATGGTCAGATAAAATGTCCAGCTCTTTCCATATATTCACTTACTCTGAATCAACCTTGTGAAACTGTATGTGTTTACTCAACTTTTCCTGACATTCAATTAAATCCTGCAAGACATGACAACCTTGCAAATTGCATTTGTAACCCGAGAAAGATAAGTCACATTCTCCCATAACTCATGGTATCTAAGATCAAGCCCTAAATCGTCCCTTGCCTATGATTATCTGTAATGCTATGAATTCTGATTTAGTTGAAGATATATGCATTTTTACACTTTGAGATCAAGTCTGGCTCAGACACCTTGTTGCATCACTACAGCTGTTTTGATTACAGATGACTCAGTTGACAGATGGGTAATAATGACAGGATGGTGCATGCATGATGTGACATCATCACAGAGTTTGAAGAAGAAGAAGAAGAAAAAGAGGAGGAGGAAGAAGAAGACGAAGAAGAAGAAGAAGAAGAAGAAGAGAAGAAAAGGAGAAGAAAAGGAGAAGAAAAGGAAAAGAAGAAGAAGAAAAACAAGAAGAAAAACAAGAACAAGAAGAAGAACAACAACAACAACCATTATAAGTACTACTACTACTACTACTACCACTACAAAAACAAAAAGAAGAACGAAACAAACAACAAGAATCTCTCACAATTTAAGATGAACTCTATAAGCCAAGAAAGACCCCTGAAAACACAACAAATTCACAGATTAATCTGCAGCATAAACAGCTAAAGAAAACATTCAGAATAACAAAAACCAAATAAAAATGAGCAACAGCAGATGATTTATGTTAGGACATAATGTTCCCACTGAGATTTAAATGGGTTGAAACATTGCATCATAATGTTCTGTACATGGCCCACCAGTTTCCACACCCTCTCATTAGCCTCATAATGTTCTGTACATGGCCCACCAGTTTCCACACCCTCTCATTAGCCTCATAGTTCCTAATGTTCTGTACATGGCCCAGCAGTTTCCACACCCTCTCATTATCCTCATAGTTCCTAATGTTCTGTACATGGCCCAGCAGTTTCCATACCCTCTCATTAGCCTCATAGTTCCTAATCCTATGAGACACTGACATACCAGTCTTGGTGATTCCGACAAGGAATTAGTCTGATTCTCAGACCATACTTGCTGATTAGCTGGGCCCAAGTTATGAAACAGATCTACATATTTCGTCAGCTTAGAATAAATTCAGGGAAAAAAATGAAATTTTCTTTTCGGGGGCTACTTTTCCTGTTTCAGTGCTTTCCAGATATTATTTTGTATTGAACCCTATGGCAATTTACAAGGGCTCTTTTACACATTTCGGGCGCTCTTTTGCCATTTCGGGGGCGAAATCACCCCAAGCCCCCATGCATTTTTTCCCTGGCTTAGATGCAAAAGGAAACTGGAATATAATTAGCAAGTTGTCAGCTGATAATATGTATGTGCAGCATTACGGTATAGTCCTACAGCAAAATGGCACTAATGATAGATTGTCTTACTACAAGCCGTAATGTGACATGTACAGTAAATGTCTGACATTTGCTCCGGCGACAATTGCTCGGAGGATTATTTGATGCACTAACCCTGGCCTCAACCCTAACCCTAATCCTAACCCTTACCCAACACTAACCCTAACCCTATTCTGAACTGGAAACCCAATGGCCACCCTCACCCTAACTTTTTGTCTTCTGAGATATTGTCAAAGAGCAACTGACACCAGAGCAAAGTCAGATCACAGTGTACAGTATGTAATTGTATTGCAGAGAAAAATAAAGTCTGAGAAAGAGGCTAACCAGGAATACAGACATGTGCATTCATGTTGTTCCTTTCCAATGTGTCATTGGTTCTCCCCAAGTTCAACATCTGGTTGGGTGAAAGATGCATACAGATATCAAACAAACAACTTTTTAAGAGCGTGCCCATCCTTTAAAGTATGAATACCAAGCGTAACTCAGCGATATAAAAGACATGATCACCACAATCACATAAATGGTTTTATTTCTATTTTGATCTAGACTCAGTGGTAACCTTAATAGCACATTTCTTGGTATCAATTCCACATTTCAGCAATACTGAAAATGTCTAGTCTAAACATTTTAGACTAGACAAATACCACATTAACAGAATTACAATATAATTTTTTAGAGAATTAAAAAAAAATGAACTTAAGACAAGATTTTTGTATACCATGATATAGCATTAATTTCAGCAAAAATTTAATTACATTACTAGAAATACTGTTTAGCGTTTAACACATTTCGCAAAATTTAATTACATTACTAGTAATACTGTTTAGCGTTTAACACATTTCACAAAAATTTAATTACATTAATAGTAATACTGTTTCCTATTTAACACATTTCCACAAGTCTTGAAAAAAATGTGTAGGCCTACTCTCAATCATTTATCTCAAGAAGTTGATCACTGCATTTATTGAGTATCTAAAACACCTATCTTTTTTTTCTCAATACACTGACTGCATTGATATCAATATATCTTCTTCAAACTTCATATGGTTCAAGTTATGTTTTGTGCACCAAAAATGCAGATTGATTTCTAAAACAGTAGTCTTTTTACAAGACAATGAAATATCAACATGATTGTTAATATATTATTTATCACAATTAAACTAATAATGTCACTACTTCAGTTATGTTTTGTAAACCAGAGTTGCTGCAATCATCTCAAATTCAGTTTGTTCTTAAAATTAGGCCTACAACTTAATATTTACAATGTACATGTAAGTGCCAACATCTGTTTAATAAATGTAATTTTTTAGTCAGTATGTTACAGTACAATTTTATTTTCCCCCTAAAAGTGCAGGTTAACTGAGTTCTTAGAAAATATACTTCATTTGCTCAATATGATTCCTACTTATCCCGCCCAATCAAACGTAATCTCCTCCATATTCTGTTCTTTTGATGTGTACAGCCACCCCCCCCCCCCACCCCAACCCCCAAGTAGTTATCACATAAATTCTACTGGGTATTGTTGAATTACATGCTCTACAAATCACTACTTGTCCTACACATTAAAGCAACCAAGTTCCTACACTAGATCACGAAACATGCACACTCTGCAGTTTGTAACTTTTCTTCGGTTTTAAAAATTCCAGTCTCATCGCGGGCAGGAGGTTGTCTTCCCTGATGACATACATTTCCAGGATAGTCCAAATGAAACAAAAATAGCGACATGTTGTTAGACATCTACCCACACTGAGGTCCCATAACAACAAGTGGGTGGCAGTGTGATGTCAGAGTGTAAACAGGATTTGACATTTACAGGCTGCAGAGTGTGGTTTGGGTCATTCCAACAGAGTTTCCTGACTTTCCTCAATCTTTTTAAACAAAGTACATGTATAGCATCATCACTGCAACAGCATGGCATCACATCAAATCTAGCAATAAATTGTATGGAAGTTGGAATGAAATACTAAAAAATGTAATTATTTTGAGCAGGTATCATTACATACATTATATGACATTACATACAGCAAAATGTTGCCCCCCCCCCCTCCCCCCAAGTTGACCCATCCATTTTATTTTCTAGTGGCCTAGTGACATATTTCAGTGTGTGCAATGTTCAGAGCATCTACTCTTTACAGTGCTCTGTCAAATACACATCACAAAGCTCTGTCCAAACACACATGCATTATTTTACATTTTTCTTACTCGTTAATAATGGAATCAAATAGGTGTGTCTATTCATTAAATGGAGGCCTACATGTACCAGTAACTTATAAAAATCGCAGTAACATTTTCAGAAATGAATGACACAACTTTTTTCCTACTTAAATGAATTAACTAATAAAAAATATAATCCTTTTACCAGACAACCAAGGTTAATCACTTACCACACAGATATCCACCCCAGACATTACATACATTAAAGGTGGCTAAAGATCAGCCTTCCATCTGTTATCATCACTGTTCATTCAAACAGTTAAATTACAGTGCCCAAAGTTTTCTATGAAACAGATTCTCCATGGAAATTACAAAATACAAACATAGACTGAGAAAACAGAAAGCTCACTTTTGAAAAGCACTGAAAAGGACAAAGAAGAATAAAAATAACAAAATTAATTGCAAAAAGATTGTAATGACTGTGTGTACAATTGATTTCACAATGCATCAGCATAAAATACATCCAATCACCACAGTTTACCAAAGCAGTATGTAAAATATATCTTACAAATGAATCATCCATATTAGGGCGATTCCGTGCGTGTCGTACGGGACATTTAGAGAATATTTTCAAGTCTCATGGCAAAATGCCTGAGCGATGAAGATTTGTTTTATGGTAATTATAAAGTACTAGTGGGTACCCTGGTGAAGTAATGACAACCAACAAAAATTTGTTCTTTATGGGTGAATTAGAGATGAAAATGTTGCGTGTCGTACGGGACGCAGAGAAAGTCAAGTTTTTGAAAATTGAAGTTTATGTCCAAAACTCTGAGTTGCATGAATAAAAATGACTGAATCTCTACTAAATCAATGAGACAAATACTGAAGACTACTTTTATACAGCTATAATTTTGAAAATGTCTTGAACACAAAAATGCGTAAGGCAAATATCTTCAAGAACGCACGTGTCGTACGGGCAATCAAAAAGTGTCGTACGGGACATCTCTGAAACAATTCCATAATTACCTAGCTTACATCAATAAAAACACTGCATTTCTCTTAATTTGGAAATATTTTATAACAAAGCGATTAAACTGACACTTTAAAATGTATACACATCATAAGAATTGCAAAAATCTTTGGAAATATTAAGTATGTTGTACAGGACAAAATGTGTCGTACGGGACATAGGAAATGGTGCGCTTCCCATGTCCCGTACAACACATTTTGTCCTGTACAACACACTTAATATTTTAGACAAATATTTTTGCAAGTATACAACCTAATGTGTTCTGAGCAGTACATAAATGTTTGGATACATCTTCTAGACCCCCCTATTCCTTTTCCCTTCCTCTCCCACTTTGAATTTGTTAACCTAGGCCAGTAGGCTTATACTTGAAGAAAGCTTGGAACAGGTGCTAGAACAGATTACAAATGAAAAAACATGGTGTAAGGGCATAAATTTTTATTCAGATGAAAGGATAAATAGGTTCAAATATTATAATTTATAAATTTAATTCTAAATCAATAAATTTTTTTAAAAATACACTCTGTTGCAAGGGACATGTCCCGTACGACACAGAAAAATGTCCCGTACGACACATTTTGTGTCGTACGGGACAAAGTTGATGATGTTATTATTAGAAGATACATGAAGTAAATCCAAACTTTATGGTATCATATGACCACTTACATCACCAATTTAGAGAATTCTGTACTATAAGCTTGTAGCCCCTGAAACTGAAGCACAATCAAAACTTTTTTAGATTTATGTGTCGTACGGGACACTTATGGGTAGGGCTTGCCGAAATATTGACACTTTGACTTAAGTCTAAGTAGGAATGAGAAAATTTTTGTAAACATAGTCAGCTATCAAGGGGACATCCCAACTACTTGACTCACAGTATCTAAAAGATTGTTCAGTAGTTCTCAGATCTAGTGTATACACATTTTCATACATACTGTAAAACTTGTGAAATTTCAATAAAATATCAAATTTTGACAATTTCACCCCCAAAATAGACTTTTGAGACAGTCTTGCACCTAAAACTGACCTGTTCCAGATGGTTTAGGTATTAACCAAAAATGTTATCACACTAGTTGTCAGCTAGAAGCAATTTTAAATTTTAGCATTTTTTCAAGTTTTAGCACGGAATCGCCCATTAGGCCTACATATAGGTCTCTGAATTTTCTCCCATACACTGTATTTAAAAATGATATATTAAGTTTCTTTACATCTATTTTTTGTGAACAAAATGATACACGGAGAGAGGAAACATGAGAAAACAAAACAAACTTTGAGACAACTGCAAGGCAGATAAAAGCAAGACTATTATTGAAGCAACAAATTTTGGGCCTTAATCCAACACTTAATAAATGTGGAATTGTTTTTTTCTTTTTATAGAATATTTAATGATACATTTTTTAATATACTTTTACAAGGGTATGACAATGTACCTGTTAGAAACAAAGTTTGAAACAGAAAATAAAGGTATCTAGTCTTGTAACTGGACAGCACACTGAAATCTTAATTGCAGAAAAAATACAATCGCATATAAACTTTTCATCTCTTTATCAGTTAACACTATAATTAATTTGAGAGATTCATCAAAACCACTTAATCCTCCTCAATCATCATATTGGGAAGTCAGGGTTGATGCACTACATACATGTAGGGCATTAGTCTCACCAGTTCTCAGAATTAGGCCAAATTTACAGACTTTGCAGTTTGCACATCAGAGTTAACTATCCATTGACCTTGTCTAAATCCACCCACATTCCTATGAAATAAAATGTCTCTAACTGCCTCCATAGTGTAATAAAATTGTATACCAATCATAAATTGTATGAAATTATTAATGTACAAAAAATTTACATATTTCCAAATACTACAAGTTTTTTTTTACATTTTCTTACCAAAATTCATGAGATGGATGTCCTATTTGGGTTTGAATGTGTAAAGATGAAACAGTTTAACACAGAACAACACAGTACATTTTGACGAACTAAATATTTACACAAATTTTTTTCCAACAAGGTGTACAGTGCATTGCGTGAATTTTTTTCTGATTTTATGTCCTGCCAATAATATTTCTCAAGTGGTGATCTACAACATACTAATAACATAATCTTATTAATAATTTTATCATGGCTTACTTGGCACCATCACATGTTCTTTGTTTTTTACTGCTGAAAGTTTACAGGTAATTATCAAATGAACATGTCTTTTCCATTTCAAAATAATAAAACTGAGGAAGTCATTGTGCTTTGAAGCATCAGTAGTCCAACATTCCTACATTGTACTTCAGAGGTTTATACCAGATGAGAGAAATTCTGTATGCTGTGAATCAAGGGCCCAATCAATATCAAGTAAAACAGCTTTTGTTTTTCATTTGAAGCTAAAAATGAAACATTTAAAAAACAAATCTTACCTGCACAAAATGAAATTTTATTGTAAACACCTAGAGAGCCAAAGTGATAATGTTAAACTGGTTCAGAAATACATGTATGAGGAGACAGTAGCCAAATCATGACTCAGTGCAACAGGAATTTCTCTTCTACTGGTGGTAACAACCAGGTGCAACACGCTGCATCTGGTTCCACCATTGCCTACTCATATTCCTGAACCAGAGTGACATCACACTTCAGCACTCTACAAAGTTTCATTTACATTGCAATGTTCACAGAATAATCTGAAGTTTTACGACTGTTCTTCAAGCCTACTCATGCCAGGCCTCCCTCTATACATCCATGTATCATGACTGATAAAAACATTCAACACATGTTGCAAATCTCAGCTGATCCTTGGTTTCAGGTTCACAGACAAGTGAAACGCCTCTCTGGAGTCTGATGAACTTTATGGATGGATCCAGGGGGTCAAAGGGGTCTAGACCATGGTAAACAAAATACTCTCCTTCTTTTTCACGTTTTTTTTTTTAATAAAATAGCCCAGTGATTAGGTTAGTAGGGAGTTGTCTATTTTTTGGGCTCTGTCTAGTGTCTAGTGAGGTACCGGTATTGGGCAAATTGCTTTTTGTCCCCTGTTTTTCCTCTGGCCTGAAACCTCCCACTCTCCCCTACCTCCCATCACGTGGTGTTTTAACAACATACACTGTATAGTCAATTTAGAATGTGTTTTAGGGGAACAACAATTCCATCTAAGCAGTTTTCCTATTCATTTTTTTCTTAAATAACACCCCCCCCCCCAATTTTAGAAATTTCTGTATACACCTAACCTACATGTATCAACTCACAGCACTAACCATGTTGGAGTTGAGTGAGAATTCTACCAATTATTTCAAGAATTGTTAAAGGAAGCAAGGTGGTATGTCTGACACATTAACAAGCATTTAGTGTTTACAAAGAAATGGTTCAGCCCTTCTTGCTGTTAGTTTACACTTTTGGGGGAGGGTGAAAACTGTCCTACATGTAACTCAATATTTGTTGCAATTTGCAATCCACTGTGTTATCTGTACAATTCATTGTGTCCTCATTTTACCCAGCTGTCTTTTCAAAAGAAAACCACATTCATGGATGTTTCTTCCAGTCAATGTAATAACGAACAACACGCTAGATACGCCAGTTCAAAGGCATATCTTGCACAAGTCAGTTAGTTCATGGAGCTCCATGGTTAGTTGCTGTTGCTATGTGAAGCAGATTTAGTTCAGACAACTATCAAACTATCATTAGAAGCTATGGAAATAGCATTGATTAGCAACTTCTGCTCTGCATGTATAAGAAAAAAAATCATAAAATTTGAATATGGTCTCTTGAATTTGTATGTTGTTGCCACAATGACATCATGTTAATCTTTGTTACTAGGGACTAATGGAATGTAATTAGAACCATAATGAAGGACAAACTTCCATTAAACTAACCACAGCATCTATTTGCATTTGCAGACAAACATAATCAACATTGGAACTATCTGATAAATGAGAGGTATGTTAAACAGTTGGGTGTAAATGATACCTCCCAGAACTACCCTGGAAATTAACACAGAATAAGGCTTTATACATGTAACACACAGTTAATTCCTGTACTTTATTTTACTTTTTCATTTTCATCATAATCACTGGTCTACCATTGTCACATGTCCAATCAGATATTTAAATTAAGACACTCTAATAATCGTTTCCATTTTATTTCATTCATAATTATTATAGTTGTTTGTTTTACTTTAGTCACTTCTGATATGTTACTTAAAATGGAAATCAGAACTGATAAAACAAAGTCAAGAACTTCCTGAAACTTGGCCTGGTCATTTTTGCTTCTCTAGCACCATCTCGTCTTCTGCTGAAACTTTATAGACGTTAAAGTTGGTGGAAGCCTAAGATTACTTCCATCCATTTCCAAGATAACAGGATCATCACCCGGGGGGGCCAGTGTCATTACAACATGTACACCATGCGCATGTGAAAAAACACGTAAAAAGCGGGTTGGTTTCACGTCGACGATGTACGCGCGTACATTGAAAAAGTGTATCAAAATCGCCAAATCAGGAAAAAGGTGATACTTTTAACCGAATGTTTACTTCAAAAGGGTTGTTCTTTTCAAACTTGAATACTTTAAGGGTATTCTGAGATCGATCTTCAATTACGTGTTTAGGGGTCCATTTTGGAAGTCCATACACGGTGCATGGTGTACACCTTGTAATGACACTGCCCCCCCCCCCCCCCCCCCCCGGACCATCATGAATTAATTACCCATCAACAAGCATATTACTGTATGTGTCTTAGTTCCAGAAAATACACACTTGAAGCTTTTTAATACAGTCTCTTCTTACGTCTACTGTAAAACACTATACTTTCGCGAATAGGAGCCGACGGCCATTTCGCGTGCATTAAACTTTCGCGAATCACCAACCATGAAAAAAATAAAATATAGCGACATTTGCTAGGAAGAAGCATTTGGGTGTTTTATTAATAAATTATCGCAACAATTTATAGAAAATATTTATTTTAATGCCTCTGAAACTCCATTTTATCAAATGTAAAAGTGAATCGTAAGTTACCGCGCACCACTATCTCAAGTCATTTGACTTTGGCATTAAAAAAAGATGTATATACACAAGCTTTCGCATGCTTTTTACTTTCGCGAATCTTGACTCCTCGCGAAATTCGCGAAAGTTAAATGCTCGCGATCATTTCTGGTTTTACAGTATCTCGCGTCAGAGTCTCAAGTCCATATCAACTGAACGACATACTTCAAAATTCACACCAACGCTACACTCGTAGCGCATCCAGCCAGACAGTCATTGTCATACTCTAACTAGTAGTGGTAGTGGTCGTGGTGAGCAAAGCGTCGCTGCAGCCCGGGGAACCCGAGCCTAGGCCGGGCAGGCGAGCTCCCCGGCCCGGTCCTGAGACAGGTGCCTTTAGATGCAATATCCCCACGAAACTATGTAGTATGTATCTTGTACTTACATTTAACACATCTGTTGAAAGTGCATACGAAATTGTGAGGGCTCGGAGGACGAGATGTCAATTAAGACTTCTGCGCTATTTACCCAGACATCTTTTATATTTACTCGTCTGATTTCCTCGAACTTATCCAACTATTCACAACACTAAATACACGTGTGGAAGTCTTCCAACCCGCCGCACGGGCATGCAGCGCGATGCATTTACGGAAGGATCGGAGATTAAAAATATTGAGTGCATTGATCGATCCTGGCGCACGTTTTGTTGACATTTTGAGGGACTACTCCATATCAAGTTATGGGGTATTGAAGTCATTAAAGTTCAGGCAGAACTATTCGTTCCCCCAAATTCCTGATGAAGCCGATTCGAATTGATTGAATTTGGACTGTATATTCGTGAACGTCACGAAAAATAAATGAATGAAACAATTCAGTTACTTCAAAGGGTGAACACATTACTCGCAAAATCTTTAGTAAATGGTATAGTCCACTTTGCACTTCTTTTGCAATCAATAAATCCCACATACTTTTTATCTGCACCCATCTTCCAAAGAATGTTTTACTCCACATGTTAAAAAATAGGAGGTAAACAGGTCGATAATGTGAATGTATGGTTCGCTTTTCGGGGGATAATTGAGTCCCTTTAAAGGAATGGAGAGCAATAACGCCGCTTTGAGAGATGTTGTCATCCATCTGCACTTCATGGACACCCGGCTGTGGTTTCATAAAAGGTAATTCAACGAAAATACGCTTTTCTGTTATGTCTTTTATGTTTTGCGATAAGTACACAATGAATCTTTTTGATAGCGTACAGATTAAAAACCCAGCGTTTACTAATAATATTATTCCGTTCTTGTATAGCGCATAACACGTATAGCTTATCGCATGTTCCTATGCGCTGATTATGATTACCCCTTGGTCATGACAGGTATATTTATGCTAATTTAGTCCCACGAAAGTTGTACAATTTGTATCGTACACCTGTGATTACTCTTTTTCAGAGACTCGGCCAATTTCTACAATGTCACTGTATTTTGATATTAAATTCCTGATAAATCCCTCCATAATGTAGGCCTACATGAGCAAAATACAAGAGGCGTGTGAATAGACTTCAACCAAGGACACAATACCCCCAATACCCCTCAAAACCTAGCAGAATGTGTGACGACACACTGGTGAAACGAAATAAAGAGGCAAGAAATACTGCATTTTGCCCCCAGGCCTAGCTAACAAACTAAAAAAGCACAATGCTTTCAATGGCGGACAAAATGGAAAATAGTTGGGGTTTTTTTTAGGATAACGGAGAAAATACCACGTGACGCTGGGGTAAGGTCAATGTTATTATTTTTTACGTACAGTCAAACGATGTTAAAGTAAGATTGCAGTGGTATTACAGAGTAAATTTATGTTATCGTGATACTCTTCATAGTTAAGAAACATTATTTTTAAACCAATCAATTCTATATTCAATTAAATCTATTTTATCGACTGTATTACGTACATAATTGATATCTGCACTATTATTTGGCGAAAATGCGGAAAACAAAAACTTTTCTATCTTGTATTAACATTCAATGTAAAACCGGCATGCCACTATGTATATCAAATCCCATTTATACCTGCAGATAGGACAGTGTTCAAAAGCTGACCACCATTTGACTGACAAAAGTGTGTATTTAAGGGGGAAAATGCATTTTAAAAACATGAATATATGTCTGTTCTGAGGTAAAAAATAAATGTATTTTCAGTTTTTGAAACTTAGAACCCTGTATCTTTCACATTTTTTGAGGAAAAATCAGATTTATGGCCATTTTGGCGTGACAAAATTTTTCACCACCAACTTTGAAATGGTTGTAGAATTCAAAATAAGAATACAATATATAACAATTTTTTTTGGTTTATTTTTGATAGTTCATATCATAATCTTTCCAGTGAGACTGCATTTGCTGTAATTTACTGCATACTTTACATGTGGTAACCCCTGGAAATTACCCTGTGCGTGCAGTGACAAATGATACTCCAAAAAAAAGCCCCTTTTCAGAGTCGTGCATCTTTTGAACCACTATAACATCTGATAGGGAGGGGCTAGAAGGCTGAATTTCCTCTCATTTTATGCAGAAATTAATAAGCTAAAAGCTCACTATAATTGTATTTTACTAAAGAGAGAAAAATGCAAAAAAGGCTAACCCTTACCCCTTAAAGGTAAATGACATGATTGGGGGTAGTCTTCAACTTGGGCTGAAACTACTCTAGAATCAAGTAAACTATGCAAGGCTTCTCCTGTGAAAATCTTGTAGTCAAACATTCACTCATTCTAAAACAAACAATGTCAATATCACTAGTAGCATGGAAACCTGCCGTGTGGCTCTCTATGGCGCTTATTTTTATCCTACCCGGCAAGTAAGATACTCTATGTTTATGCTGATTCTCCTTAATAAACAAATTACAGACAAATCCTCCCAGGGGAGATCCACATGCTGTAGTGACAGCTGGTATATATTTCACTCATTTGGTTTTGAGGCATTTTCAAGTGTTCCCAATGATGTCACTGAACACCTTAATTCTTGAAAAGTGTAAAAAGTCAGGACATTTCTCCAAAAAAAAATATTTTGGAAAAACCAATCCAGCTATAGGCCTGAAAATGTAATAAATTATGCCCCTTATATTTCTCCATAAGTGATTAGATTTCTGATATGGTAGCCTGCATAGTTTTTTCAAAATATTTTTTTAAAGAATGGATTTTACTCATTTTCAACCAAAAATGAATATGCAATAGATCATTTGCATAATATATTCAAATTCAGGCGGATGTTTTCTCTTCTGAAACCTAATGAAGAGTTATTTTTCTCGCCTGTTCTTATGAATATATTTTCAATACCAAAATGCAATGTGCATACATTATTTTGCCAGGTGTGGCAAGCCTCCATCAGGAAGCTATCAGGTTGTTAAGAGCATCCTTTGTCGGACAGAATAGTATGCATACAATTTGCATTTACTATGAAACTAGTCTAAAGGTAATATATGCCCAAGTCTGGTTTCCAGACATTTAGATTAACCCGTCTTCATATTAATAAAAAAATATATATATTATCTTCAGTCAACTGTATTGCTTTTAGCAATACTAGAGTCTTGATTTGAGGCGGAGGTAAAAAAAAAAAAAAAAAAAAAGTCGGAGAGTGGGTGTAATTTACAGGTCAAAAAATGCCTTGTCTGGAACTGAGACTTCACTGCAACATACACACACCAACAAATTCTAAAATATCTATATAAAAAATTAAAAAGAAGCATATTTTGCATTTCCGACTTCAGAAATGATTTCATCACAAAATTTTAGTCTAGAAAACATATCTTTCGTTATGAAAACAAAGTTCATATTTTTGGTATTTTGGCAGTCAAATGGTGGTAGAACCTTGAACCTTGTCATAGAAACATGGACAGATGGATAGATAGATAGATAGATAGATAGATAGATAGATAGATAGATAGATAGATAGATGGGTAGATGAGAAAATATATGGATGGATGGATGGATGGATCGGTGGGTGGATGGATGCATAGAAATATAAACAGAAAGATCGATGGGTGGGGGATGGATAGATAGATCATGGCTGACTTCCTTCAAATCTTTGCGATGTTATGTGGAAATCTTCTCTTAATGTAATAACACAATATCTATTGATGACTGAATTGCCAGTAATGGAAATATCCAGTTACAACTCCTTATTGCCACTGCATCAATTTCCATGCTGTACAGCCTAATATACATTTTCCTTCAGAATCACTCACTGATTACATCTGCACCGAAGCAAATCATGTACCACAACCAAGTTCAGATTGGACTGATGATAATAATGCCCTAACTGCAACCCGCTATGTTTACATAAATCACGACTTAAAGCCAGGGTATTAAGCTTACTTATCGTCATGCATGGAGAGCGCCTGAAGTTCGCTTCCGCCGTCTGGGGTTGACATAATCCCTGGGATTTTCACGATCATTTTCCAATAATACAAACCAACGTAGACCTGAAAAAAAAAATGACTGCGTTGATATTAAAGGTATCGGCTAACATTTACCACAGTTAAAAAAATCTAAGCTACATGATTCCCCATGCTACCATTGTCTTTGATAAGGTCTAAAAATGACGCCCTGAAAAAATTGTATTTCAAAATGATTATTAAGTGCTTTAAAAAAGTGAAAATCGTAAGTTGATCGGATTCACCTGCCCATTTTCTCCCATAAACTTACTGTGTGTACACCTAGGCTATTTAAACTCGCCCCGAGTTTTAATTGTTTATTCATGCATAACTTGCCATTGGCAGTGTAACTTTCCCAACTTTTGTATTCTAGGGTGTTTATTTGTCCATTTGAACATGTAGCTCAGATATCAAAGTTTGACAATTTTTTAAATTGAAGCTCCACAATGTTCGCCTATCACTTTAAAGACTTTTGGTTTCCATGTTGCTTTATTTTTCACTTAACGATAAACGACAAGACAGGAATGAAAACCCAGATCACTGCAACATGAACATTAATGTTTTTAAAGCGGAACTTAAGCCTTTTAAGAGCTGAAGTTCGGGTACGATTTTTTTAAAATCGTTTGTACAAGTTCAAATGTCTCTAGAACAACAGGGAGATATTGTGTGGATATACTAGTATACGACGAAAAATATGTTTCGGAATGATAGACATTATTTCATAGTCGACAGTACAAAATAGTTGGATTCAATACATTTCAACAAACACACACACACACACACACACACACACACACACACACACACACACACAACACACACACACACAACACACACACACACACAACACACACACACACACACACACACACACACACACACACA
>JZLH01S0104706.1:4697-19517 GCA_001188425.1 Eucidaris tribuloides | reverse complement strand
ATTCTACCAATTATTTCAAGAATTGTTAAAGGAAGCAAGGTGGTATGTCTGACACATTAAGCAGCATTGAGTGTTTTACAAAGAAATGCGTTCAAGCCCTCTTGGCTGTTAGTTTTACCTTTTGGGCGAGGGTGAACTGTCCATACATGTAAACTCAATATTTGTTGCAATTTTTGCAATCCCACTGTGTTATCTGTACATTTCATTGTGTCTCTTTTTACCCAGCTGTCTTTTCAAAAGAAAACCAATTCATGGATGTTTCTCCAGTCAATGTAATAACGAACAACTCGCCTGTAGATACGCCAGTTCAAAGGCATATCTTTGCACAAGTCAGTTAGTTCATGGAGCCCTCCATGCGTTTAGTTGCTGTTGCCTATGTTGAAGCAGATTTAGTTCAGACAACTATCAAACTATCATTAGAAGTATGGAAATAGCATTGAATTAGCAACTTCTGCTCTGCATGTATGAAGAAAAAATCATTAAATTGATATGGTCTCTTGAATTTGTATTGTTGTTGCCACAATACCATCCTGTTAATCTTTGTTTACTAGGGACTAATGGAATGTAATTAGACCATAATGAAGGACAACTTCCATTAAACTAACCACAGCACTCTATTTGCATTTTGCATGACAAAACATAATCAACATTAGGAACGTATCGAGAAATGAGGAGGTATGTTAAACATGTTTGGGTGTAAATGATACCTCCAGAACTACCTGGAAATTAACACAGGAATAAGGCCTTTATACATGTAACACAAGTTAATTCCTGTACTTTATTTTACTTTTTCATTTTCATCATACTCACTGGTCTACCATTTGTCACATGTCTCAATCAGATATTTAAATTAAAGACACTCTGAATAATCGTTTCCATTTTATTTCATTCATAATTATTATAGTTGTTTGTTTTTACTTTAGTCACTTCTGATATGTTACTTTAAAATGGAAATCAGAACTGATGAAAAGACAAAGTCAAGAAACAAAACAAAAATTTCCTGAAACTCTGGCCTGTTTCCTTTCCTTCTCTAGCCCACCATCTCGTCTTCTGCCTGAACTTTTATTAGACGTAATGTTGGTGGGAAGCCTGAGATTCTATCCATCCATTTCCAAGATACCAGGATCATCACCCGGGGGGGCCAGTGTCATTACTAACATGTACACCCATGCGATGTGTGAAAAACCACAGTAAAAGGGATGTTTTTCACGGTCGGACGATGTACGCGCGTACATTGAAAAAGCGGTTATCAAAATCGCAAATCGGAAAAAAGGGTATACTTTTAACCGAGATGTTTACTTCAAAAGGGTTGTCTTTTTGTCAAAGCTTGAATTCACTTAAAGGCTATTCTAGATCGACTTTCAATTACGTGTTTAGGCGTCCATTTTGAAAGTCCATACCGTGCGCACTATGGTGTACAGCCTTGTTAATGACCTGCCCCCCCCCCCCCCCCCCCCCGGGACCATCATAAATAATTACCCATCAAACAAGCCATATTACTGTACTTGTCTTAGTTTCCAGAATAATCACACTTGAAGGCCTTTTAATACACGTCTCTTCTTAGTCTACTGCTAAAACAACTATACTTTCGCGAATAGGAGGCGACCTGGCCATTTCGCGTGCATTAAACTTGGCGCAATCACCAACATGAAAAAATAAAAAACTATAGGCGCAGTTTGCTAGGAAGAAGGCATTGGTTTTTATTAATAAATTTATCGCCAAACAATTTATAGAAAATATTTATTTAATGGCCTCTGACAACGCCCATTTGTTCAAATGTAAAAGTGAATTCGTAAGGTTACCGCGCACACTATCTCAGTCATTTGACTTTGGCATTAAAAAGATGGGTAATACACAAGCTTTCGCATGCTTCTTTACTTTCGCGAATCTTCGACTCCCGCCCGATAATTCGCGAAACCGTTTAAAATGCTCCTGCGATCATTTTCTGGTTTACAGTATTCTCGGGTCAGAGTTACAAGTCCGATCAACTGAACGACATACCTTCAAAATTCACACCAACGCTTACACTCGCTAGCGCCATCCAGCTCCAGGACATCACTTGTCATACTCTAACTAGTAGTGGTAGTGGTCGTGGTGAGCAAGCAAGTCGTGTGAACCGAGCTAGCCGGGCAGGCGAGCTCCCGGCCCGTCCTCTGGAGACAGGTGCCTTTAGATGCATATCCCACGAAACTTGTAGTATGTAGTCTTGTACTTACATTTAACACATCTCGTGAAAGTGTTACGAAATTGTGAGGGCTCGCGAGGACGAGATGTCAATTAAGGGACTTCTGCGCTCATCTTACCCCAGAACATCTATTTATATTTACGTCGTCTGAATTCTCTCGAACTTAATCCAACTATTCACAGCACTTAAATACACGGTGTGAAGTCTTTCCAACCGCCGCACGCGTGCATGCAGCGCGATGCATTTACGAAGGATCGGAGATTAAAAATATTAGTGCATTGATCGATCCTGGCTCGCACGTTTTTTGCGTTGACATTTTTGACGGGTACCTACTCCATATTCAAGTTATGGGGTATTGAAGTCATTAAAGTCTGTTTATCTTCTTGGCTGTTTAGCAGAAACTATTCGTTCCAAATTCCTGATGAAGGCCGATTTCGACATTATTGAGATGTTGGACTGTTATATTTCGGTGAACGTCACGATAAATAAATGAATGAAACAATTCAGTGTACTTCAAAGGTAACACATTACTCGCAAAATCTTTAGGTAAATGGTATAGTCCACTTTTGCACTTCTTTTGCAATCAATAAATCCCACAATACTTTTTATCTGCACCCATCTTCCAAGAATTGTTTTACTCCACAGTGAGTTTAAAATAGCGAGGTAAACAGGTCGATAATTGAATTTATGTTCGCTTTTCGGGGGATAATTGAGTCCCTTTAAAGGAATGGAGAGCCAATAACGCCGCTTTGAGAGATGTTGTCATCCGATCGTGCCACTTCATGGACACGCGGCTGTGGTTTCATAAAAGTAATTCAACGACAAATACGCTTTTCTGTATGTCTTTTATGTTTTGCGATAGTACACAATGTGGTTTGTGTGAATCTTTGGATAGCGGTACAGAATTAAAAACCCAGGTTTACTAAATTAATATTATTCCGTTCTTGTATGCCGCATAAACGTATAGCTTATCGCATGTCTCCTATGCGCTGTTATAGATTACCCTTTGCGTCATGCAGGTATATTTTATGCTAATTTAGTCCCACGAACATTGTACATTTGTATCGTACACCTGTGATTTACTTCTTTTTCAGAGACTCGGCAATTTCTACAATTGCACTGTATTTTGATATTAAATTCCTGATGAAATCCTCCATAATGTAGGCCTACATGAGCAAAATAACAAGAGGCGTGTGAGTAGACTTCAACCAGGACACAACTACCCCCAATACCCTCAAACCTAGCAGAATGTGTGACGACACACTGGCTGAAACGAAATAAAAGGGCAAAGGAATACTGCATTTTGTCCCCCCAGGCCTACGCTAACAAAAACTAAAAAAGCACAATGCTTTCAATGGCGGACAAAATGGAAAATAGTGTGGATTTTTTTTTAGGATAACCGGAGAAAAATACCACGTGACGTGGTGTAAGTCAATGTTATTATTTTTTTACGTACAGTCAACGATGATTAAAGTAAAGATTGCTTGTTGGTATTACAGATTGTAAATTTTATGTTATCTGATACTCTTCATAGTTAAGAACATTATTTTTTTAAACGCAATCAATTCTATTTCGAATTAAATCTATTTATCGACTGTATTACGTCCATATTGATATCTGCACTATTATTGCTAGCGAAATGCGGAAAACAAAACTTTTCTATCTTGTATTAACATTCAATGTAAAACCGGCATTGCCCTATTGTATATCAATCCCATGTATACCTGCAATAGGCATGTGGTCAAAGCTTGACCACCATTTGACTGACAAAAGTGTGTTCATTAAGGTGGAAAATGCATTTGAAGAAACATGAATATATGTCTGTTCTGAGGTAAAAAAATAAATGTTATTTTCGTTTTGAAACGTTAGAACCCTGCTGATCTTCACATTTTTTGAGGAAAAATCAGATTTATGGCATTTGGTCGTGATCAAAATTTTTCACCCCACCAACTTTGAATGGTTGTAGAATTTCAAAATAAGATACAATATTTACTATAACAATTTTTTCTTTGGTGTATTTTTGATAGTTTCATATCATAATCTTTCCAGTGAGACTGCATTTGCCTGTAATTTATGCATACTTTAATGTGGTAACCCCTGGCAATTACCCTGGTGCGTGCGAGTGACAAATGATACTCCAACAAACAAAAAGCCCTTTCAGAGATCGTGCATTTTGAACCCACTATACTCTGATAGGAGGGCTAGAAGGTCTGAATTTTCCTTCTTCATTTTATGCAGAAATTAATAAGCTAAAAGCTTCACTATATTGTATTTACTAAGAGAGAAAAATTGCCAAAAAAGGCTAACCCTTTACCCCTTAGGTAAATGACATGATTGGGGTAGCTTCTTCACTTTGGGCTGAAACTTACTTAGATCAAGTAAACTATGCCAAGGGCTTCTCCTGCGTGAAAATCTTTTGTAGTCCAAACATGTCACTCATTCTAAAACAAACAAAGCCCTGTCACATATCACTGAGCATGGAAACCTGCCGTGTGGCTCTCTATGGCGCTTTATTTTTATCCTACCCGGCATAAGAGTAAGATACTCCTATGTATTAATGCTTGATTCTCCTATAACTAAACAAATTACAGACAAATCCTCCCCAGCGTGTGGAGATCCACATCTGCTAGGTGAACAGCTGGTATTATATTTCAACTCATTTGTTCTTGAGGCATTTTCACGTGTTCCCTATGGATGTCATAAACCTTTAATTTTTGAAAAGTCCTGTAAAAAGTCAGGACATTTTCCAAAAAAAATTATTTGGAAAAACCAAATCCAGCTATAGGCCTGAAATGTAATAAATCATGCCCTTATTATTTCTCCATAAGTGATTAGATTCTCCCTGATCTTGATATGGTAGCCTGCATAGTTTTTTCAAAATATTGTTTTTTAAAGAATGGATTTACTTCATTTTCAAGCCAAAAATGAATATGCAATAGATCATTTGCCCATAATATTCAAATTTCAGGCGGAGTTTTTCTTCTTGAAAACCTAATGAAGAGGTTTTTTTCTCGCCTGTTCTTTAGAATATATTTTCATACAAAATGCAAGTGCATACCTTATTTTGCCAGGTTGTGGCAAGCCTCATCAGGAAGCTATCAGGTTGCCGTTAAGAGCATCCTTTGTCGGACAGACATCAGTATGCATACATTTGCATTTATATGAAACTAGTCTACAGGCTAATATATGCCCAAGTTCTGCTCCGTTTCCAGACATTCGTAATTAACCCGTCTGATTTAATAAAAAATATATAACTTCTATCTTCAGTCACCTGTATTGCTTTTTAGCATACTAGAGTCCTTGATTTTGAGGCGGACGGTAAAAAAAAAAAAAAAAAATAAAAAAAAAAGTGGAAGAGCTGGGTGTAATTTACAGGTCAAAAAAAATGCCTTTGTCTGGAACTGAGACTTCACTCGAACATACACACACCAACAAATTCTAAAAATATTCTATATAAAAATTAAAAAAGAAGCATATTTTTGCCATTTCCGACTCAGAAATGATTTCATCACAAAATTTGAGTTCTAGAAAACATTATCTTTCCGTTATCGAAAACAAATTCATCATTTTTGTATTTTTGGCGTCAAATGGTGGTAGAACCTTAACCTTGTCATAGAAACAATGGACAGTATGGTCATAGGTAGATAGATATGATAGATAGATAGATAGATAGATAGAAGATAGATAGATGGCGGTAGATGGAATATATGGGATGGATGGAGATGGATGGATCGGTGGTGGATGGAATAAGACATAGAATATAAACAGAAAGATCGTATGGGTGGGGGATGGATAGATAGATCATGGCTGCTTCTTCAAATCTTTTGCGATGTTATGTGGAAATCTTCTCTTTAATGTATAACACAATATCTCATTGATGACTGATTTGCCATAATCGCGAAATATCCAGTTAACAACTCCTTATTTGCCACTGCATCAATTTCCATGCTGTACAGCCTAATATTACATTTTCCTTTCAGAATCACTTCAGCTGATTACATCCGTTGCACCGAAGCAAATCATGTCACCACAACCAAGTTTCAGATATGGACTGATGATAATAATGCCCTAACTGAACCCTATGTTTACATAAATCACGACTTGTAAGCTGTCGAGGTGTGATGTTGTATAAGCTTACTCCTATCGTCATGCATGGGAGGCCGGTGCGCTGGTCCGTTCTGGGTTGAGCATAATCCGGGATTTTTCACGAGTCAGGTTGTGGTCCATAATACAACCAACGTAGACCTAAAAAAAAGTGTGAGCTGTGCGGTGTGAGTTATAAATGTCTCCCTTCGGGTCGTGAGACAGTTACGCGAGCAGTTGAAAAGAAGAGTGCTGTGAAGGTCACATGATTCCCCATTGCTACCATTGGTCTGTGTGTAAGTAGAGTTGTTCGAGAAATGAGCTGTAGCGTCCGGCTAGAGAAGATTGGTTGATGTGCAGAGTTTGTTATAAGGGTGCTTTTAAAAAAAGTGAAAATCGTAAGTTTGATTGCTTGGATTGCGAGCGTGCCCGGAGTGTGCTTGCGATAAACTTTACTGTTGTTACACCTAGCTATTTAACGTTCGCCGGTCGACGGTTTTAATTGGTTGTATTTCATGCATAACTGCCAGTGCGTGCTTTAACTGTGCCCGAGCGTGTGTGTATTCTAGGTGTGTGGTGTTTGATTTGTCATTTGAACGAGTAGCTCAGATATCAAAAGTTTGACGAATTTTTAGAGTGAGTGTCGCGATCGAGAGTTGTTGCTCCTATCACTTTAAAGAAGTTTGGCTTTCCATGTTGCTTTATTTATTCAGGCTTAACGGTAGAACGACAAGACTTTTTGAGAGTTGAAAAGCGCGAGGTGCGACGGCAACGGGAGTGTGTATGATGCGTAGTGTAAGTGTGTTTGAAATTCGGAACTTAAGCCTGTGTGTGAAGAGCTGAAGTTCGGGGGTACGATTTTTTTAAAATTCGTTTGTGGTTTTTATACAAGTGTCAAATGTCTCGGGTAATACAACAGGGAGATATTGGGTGTGGAGGTATAGCTAGTATACGAACGAAAATAAAGAAAAAAAAAACAAAAAAAATGACAAGAGGGATAAATATGTTCGGTGAATGATAGACATTATTCTAGCGAGCAGTTACATGGAAATAGTTGGTGAGTGTTGCAATACATTTCAACAGAGGCGCGCACACACACACCACACAGCCGCTCCACCACACACACACAAACACACAACATCACCATACACACAACACACAAATACCATACACACAACGCAACACACAAGGCGCCGATCGCGAGCGCGTGATGGCACGGAGCGCGATGGAGCGAGGCGACACACGGAGCGAGCGCGCGATGTGCTTATGGTCCCACGGGAGTGAGCGAGCGTGTTGGGAGGAGGTTTATGATTTAAACATTGGGTTGGTGGGATATATATTGGCAAAGAGTTTGTTTTGTCCATCAATGTGCGTCAGCGAGTGCTGTTTCTTACAGATGTGTGCGTGTGTGGAGGCAGTGAGGTTTGCCCTTTTGCTTGAATGAACCCTTGCATTTAAATATCGGTGTGGGTAGATGGCGTTTATTGACTATATTTTCACATGATTTTGTGGCAAAATTTTGTGTGTTGGATCTAAACAATGTTTCCTAAGCGTTGCCCGTGACAGCTGATGGAAATTAACTCAAACTGAATATGTCCGATTTATAGAAAGCGAGCGTATTTTTGAATCATTATATTTATGGCATTAACTCGGGTATTACCCCAAGGAGAAAAGCTAATAAATATAAATTGATTATAACTTGGGTTCTAATGGTACAGCAAAATATTAATGCACGTAAACTATTTTTAATTGAGCACTTATATTTCGGTGTTTTTAGCCAAATTACCCCATCAGCGTCGAGGTGTACCCTCCCTACTCAAAATATTTGCAACATCACTATAGGGTTAAAATGGGGTAGTGGATAACACTTAAGCTTAGCGGGGTTGCCTCAGGGTCAGCTTGTTAGGACCGCTTTTTATTTGCTATTTACATCAATGATTTTTATAGATCCTCCTTGTATTTTATCATTCATTCCTATTTGCGTTGTATTCCAAAAACTTGTTTTACTCTCATCCGACCCTCATTTACTTGCCATACGTTAATACTTGAATATGCGTAATGTCACTCAGTGGCTCAGGGCTAACAAACTTTTCGTTAAATTTCTTGAAAACAAAGTACATGCCCTATTTAGTAATTCAATTGCGCTTGTTGCCCACTAATATTATTTTTTATGATACCTCTAGAAAAGTAAATTAATATCAAATTTCTTGCGCAAACTGTAGATAATAACACTTTCGTGGGAACTGCACATTAGACAATTTAGTAGATAATTTCTCGAAATTGCGGTGCTAATAAACAAGCTTAAATCTTCATATCCCTACTAATTTTTATTTACGCTTTATTCTCACTATATACCTTAACATGTTATTGGATTTTGATAGGTAACTTCTCACCAAACCCACCTGGATAGATTTTATTACTTCTCAAAAAATGTATCGTATTTTTATGCAACTGTGGTTGTACTCTCCACTGCGATGCCACTATTCTGAAATAAAATACTTATAAATCGGAGATCTATATCTGTTTCATTTAGGTCAATTTATGTTTTAATTATGAACCGCAATTAATCTTCCACAAGTATTGATTCTGAGTGTTTCCTTGCGAACTTTTCCTCCATAATATCCAACTAGACAGTCTCATGAATATCATTTAACTTATTAAAGAACTGCAAAAGCAAAAGTATCATTTATTGTTCAGCGGCCCTCTAAATTTTGAACAGTCTCCCAGACGACATAAAAACTTTCCTCCATGCCATTAAGCTCTTCAAACTTAAACTCAAAAAACATTCTTTTTAAACCATACTGTGCCCCTCACTAGAATTATCACTTAAACCAAAAGAGTTATCACTTTTTTCTTCATTATTTCATCATTATCTTTATGTTTAGCGTGCTAGTCCATTTCATTCTGAATTTATTTAAGTCCACTACTTCCTCCAATACATAGACCAGAACCCGCCGACCTTCATAATAATTACTCTCCCCCCCTCTTTTATGTTTTCCGATTAGGCATTCATAACAGCATCGCCGTGAGTTCGAGGCATTAAGCACGAACGTTAATCCCGAAGGCATGATAGCCAAAATTTTTAATATTGCTAATATGTGGTAGAATACTGTATTTTCGAACTTTTTTTTTGTCCGTGTGTGTGTGTGTGTGTGTGTGTGTTGTGTGTGTGTGTGTGTTGTGTGTTGCTGTGTGTGTGTTGGGGTGTGTGTGTGTGTGTGCTGTAATTTGTTTATATTTGTTTAACGTTGGACAAATGATATTCCTACAACCTTTTTTTTCTTGTTTATTTTGAGGCGTTTCCTCAAAATCCAAGCGAAGCTTTTTAAGTGACCTCCATTTCCATTCATCTTATGATTACTCGTTTGTTTGGTATAATTCTTTTGTTTTTGGCTCGTTTTCAAGTTTGTTTGATGTTAAATTAATTATAAATGTACATGCATGTATGCCTTTTTTTCGTTACCTCAGTTATTTTCATTGCACTTACGTGTAATGGCTTAGGTATCTTATTTATGTTTATGTTTGTTTATTTAATTTTGTTGTACCTCTGTTTGTATATTGGTTTTGTATTTATGATGGAATGAAAATAAAATCAATCAATCAACTGCAAAATTAGGGTAAAATGGGGTAAGTGGAACACTTAAGCTTAAATGAGCTCAAAGCAAAGATATTGTATATATAATTTGGAAAAATATTACCTTTGATTTAAAGTATGTTTCATGATGAACCTTTTAAACTATGTTGTGATCAAATACCATAACGTTACCAAATAAAAAAATGTTAATTGGCAGTGTTCCAGTTACCCCAAATTGGACCCAACCGTGGGGTAACTGGAACAGTGGTTGGGGTAAGTGGAACAGGGTTTTATTTGCTTGCCGGTAACCTATTTTTCATAGCTGTTCACATTTATTGGAGCACTAGTTGCTTTAGCTTACTATTTTGCAACAAATAAAAAAATAATACAGAATTGTCATTTTTGTGTTTTTTATAGTGCAATGCAAAATTCATGATTTTTCTCCGTTTTTTACATCAACCTAAGTCAAAAAGTGGGATTTTAGGTACAAATCCATTATTTTTTATCAAATAGTACTTTGAATTTTGTAATTTTATATTCAAAACCTCGGAAAATTTAATAAAGACGTAATTTGATATTTAAACCCTAAAAAATAATTACAAATGTGTTTGAAAATCAAATTCAGTCAAGCGTGTCCCACTTACCCCAAAGGGGATCCAGTTGGGGTAACTGGAACACCCGTGTAAACAATTACCTCATTTACATGCTAATTTGCATAATTTTCTCTGAATTTTCGCTTTTTATTTTCATTCTTGCATTCATTTGATTATAGATAACAAACACATTTTCAATTTTTTTTGTGAGTCCAAGAAATAAATTCATAGATTTAGCATTTATAACCCTTAAATTAGTATTATTTTATCAACTTCGTCCTCCTTTTTATGGTTGGTATCAAAATTTGACATTATCTGATCAATTCATGCGCAGGTAACCCACTTTTGGTATGAAACGAAAGCAAACATATGGGGTTGGGATAAGTGGGACACTCGGTAGTATATTGCCAGATTTTATTCTTGATTGAGGCCAATATATTGTCCGTGTTCCAGTTACCCCAATTTACCCTAATGCATGCATTTTGAGTTGAAGGGGTCTTTCTATAATGATATCCTAATGAAGTTTATTGGGAAAATGCAAATTTTTTTGAAAAGACATCAATTAATATTCTTTCTCATTTCTTTTCCAAGACGGAGAGATTATCAAACGCAGGCGCGCCCACGGCAGAGGGGCGGGAACATAAAATTTAACATTTTTGGGCCTCCCTATAGGGATGGGGTATTAATTCACACTAGTATCGTAATTCGGTTTCATATTTCCCGTGAAACGGTTTTGATGGCTTGGAAAGACTTCCAATAACAAAAAATGCCAATGTGTTCCTCTGACGCGGTTTCAGAAAGAAGACACCATTCCGCGAAGACGAAAGCGCCTCCTATCTTCATAAGACAGTGGTAAAGAGGATAAGGCTATTTTTATAAAGATGATGGCCTTCTCTCTACATCATTATATCAAATGTACTGAAAAGTCGCATGACAGCAAATTTTAGGATGTTTGCAATAATAAACCGCCTTTAGAATTGAGAATGAATAAGAAACTAAAACTTACAGAGGTCCTTTCTGAAATGGGACGTATCCTCCTTATCACTGTCTTATGAAGATAGGAGGAGCTTTCGTCTTCGCGGGGTGGTGTCTTCTTTCTGAGACCAGGTCAGAGGAACACATTGGCATTTTTTGTTTGCTGGAAGTCTTTCCAAGCCATCAGAACCGTTTCACGGGAAACATGAAACGAATTACGATACTAGTGTGAATTAACACCCCATGTTAAATTTTATGTTCCCGCCCCTCTGCCGTGGGGGTGCCTGCATTTGATAATCTCTCCGCCTTGGAGAAGAAAGGAGAAAGAATATTCATTGATTGATTTTCAAATAATTTTCCAATAGTAAACTTCATTAGGACATCATTATAGAAAGACCCCTTCAACTTAAAATGCATGCATTGTAGTGTATGTTGCTTGCCCGACAGCAATAACTAATGCAAACTGGATACCAAGTATTGAAGTTTATTCATTATAAATCGATTTATGACATAACTCGTTAGACCGCAAGGACGAAAAGCTTATAATTATAAATATTAGTAAACTGGTCTAATCGTAGCCTATAGCAAAATCTAGGGAAAATAAATTATTTTTAATAAGCACTGTTCGGGTTTCAGCCCAAATTATATCAGCGTCGAGTAAATACTTATACATGCGTATATGCGTTCAAATTATGTTTTCTTCACACATACATGTACGTACAGGCTAGTCAGGCATGGCTGATTCTAAGTGTATGCGCTCTTTTTAATGCTCTACACGAATCTTTCTCGTTCCAGACGGAGACAAACATTCAAATCATGACCCGGGCAAAATGTATATTACTTTTATCATGCCACCTGCATTTCCGTTCCAAAGGGGGCTTTATTTTATTGGCCTGCATCTTATTTGTTATAACGAGAAAAGTGCACCTGCCATATGAATACAAAATCATGCAAACGTGTTCCTCTTTTAAGCTCTACCCACGAGGGAAGAGATATCGGAATGTCGTGATGTACCGTTGGAGTCGGGCTGAGAGAAAAATTGGCAGACATATAAGCTGCACTGAAAATTAAAGCTGTTGATCTTCCATTTGCTGACTTCATTTTTCATTGGTCCTTATAATTTCGATACCTCAAACAAAATTCGATTATTCGCATCGAAATGGAGTGTTATAACACAATAATGATTATTTTTCTTTTCCAAAATTAAATGTATGCTGTCCTAAGTCACGTTTGTTTGACTAAATGTTAGATTTTGCTTATTCATTTCAGTGAACGCTCGTGATTAATAGTTTTGCCATTTTGTCTGTGATGTGATTGTATATGGCGTTTTGTGGCACTGTCTTAGAAAGCAATGACATAACTGAATAAATTTTTCGATATAAATGTTGAATGACGTGAAATCAATTAGGAATCAATGAAATGCATTTATCCCACACATACACACGTGTGTGCATTATCGCATCACATACCAGCAAGCCATTCCCCATCCTATATAAATATAAATACGCCCATAAAACCACTATCACTAGTACACCCACCAAGGTACAACAATGTACACACAAACACACACATATATATACATATAGGACACATATTAATAAACAACATACATAAACATATCTGCATACACAATAACCTATTTAGCAGATGTGTCAAATGACCCCATGACACCTGAGAAAAAACATATTTTTAAAAACAATGGAATAGGTCTTTGGTGAGGAAATATAGAACAATCATATACCTGCGCACCTTCATATTCCGTCATGCATCTGGTATACAAGTACATGAATATTTATGGCATAACTCACATGGAGACTTATATCTAGGGTTTATTATACATCTGTGTTTGACATTGCACAATGGGCCATTTTCATAATGCATAATTCATATACGTTCGCGCATCCTCGTACAGCACACATTTCTCACTACCACACACTATATACTACACTCACACTGTACGCTACACCCGTACACATACACACACACACACACACACACACACACACACACACACACACACACACACACACACACACACACACACACACACACGACACGAGTCATTATTCTCAAGATGTATACATACTCGGGGTGTATATTTCACAAGAATGTTTGCAAATAAAAAACAAAATAATTTATGACATTCACCAAATGATCATTTGGAAGGTTTAATATGGTTTGTTCATATAATATTAACTTCAGTTGTTTTTAACAGGCAAACTGAAAAAAAAATATTTGCGTGTGTCTAAGTTATTCATTTCTATTATACCAACATATTACTATTTTGTTTACATCGGTTTCTTCAATTCTATTTTTGTTATGAAATCATACTCCAATCATATATACATTTGTTGGATGTTAGCCATGAAAATGTTTGTCTCTCTTTATATAATAAGACTGTGGGAGCTACTATTCATCAGTGGTTTTGATTATAGAGTTCTTTTCATTTATTTAGTTTTTTTCGGCCGTAAATAATTGTATCAATACTGTATAGGCATTGGCGTAAGAGGGTCTCCAGTTGTGGGGGAAGATGTCATTGTGTGTTTCTTCATATTTGCATAATAATAGGCTTACATACTTAGTAGTAGTAGTAGTAGTAGTAGTAGTAGTAGTAGTAGTAGTAGTAGTATCATCATCATCAATATTCTTCTTCTTCTTCTTCTTCTTCTTCTTCTTCTTCTTCTTCTTCTTCTTCTTCTTCTTCTTCTTCTTCTTCTTCTTCTTATTATTATTATTATTATTATTATTATTATTATTTTATCATCATCATCATCATTATTTATATTATTATTATCATCATCATCATCTTCATCATCAGTATAAAACTCATTTATGTCATGTAATCATGATTATGCTTTTTATTTGACTGGACAGTATGATTGTACATGTCATCGACAAGCTTAAAATTCGGGTGTTGCCCCACTCGTCCTCCCCCCCCCCCAAGCCCTCAGGTATAATGTTGTTCATGTAATAAAGCTAATGGTTTGCTGGCGGGTTTGCGGGTACCATATAAGATTCATATGATTATACATAGTTCCATGCCCGGAGTTAACCCCTTTATAGATAGATATAAGAGTATTTTGATCGAGTCAATATACCCCTGGTATCATCTTATGTTTAGTTTAGTGTAAACATTTTTAAACAACGCTATTGTTTTACACATATTCCGCACGCAATTAGCGTTTGTTTTATTATCGTATTTTGCATTAGTTTGTGTGAGCAAGGACAGAATATAGCAGCCGTTATACAACAGGCCAATAACATTTTCATGATAGTGTGTGAGTTCGTGTGTGTGTGTGTGTGTGTGTGTGTGTGTGTGTGTGTGTGTGTGTGTGTGTGTGTGTGTGTGTGTGTGTGTGTGTGTGTGTGTGTGTGTGTGTGTGTGTGTGTGTGTGTGTGTGTGTGTGTGT
>JZLH01S0104695.1:26083-40917 GCA_001188425.1 Eucidaris tribuloides | reverse complement strand
TTGATTCATTCATTCATTCATTCATTCATTCATTTTAAATGGATTTATCCTACGATTTTAGCGATCGGGGAATGGTTAGTGCGTCAACAATCCGAAAAGGCTAAAAAAATACTGAAGATGGTAAAAGTTAGTTATTCGGAAAATCTTCCGTTGGTAAGTTATTTCATATTTACAGTACCTCTTTATACCTTTGTATTCATTTACCACATTTACATGCTACCGAATTATTTGTTATTTTGTACAGGTAACCCATATATAACACACAGGTAGGATAGACATTAGTGACTCATACATACCTCTAAAACTTCATTTCACTGATAGACAGGGAACGAAGTGATATTTGTAGTTTATTTTTACACAATAACATGTACATGTATTGTAAGATTTTCGATTTAGTAAAGCTGCTAGTGTCCATTCCAGACTGGTATTAGAACCGCCGTTGATGGCGCAGTGTCACGGGTTTAAACCCGCTCTGAGTCCGACCAGAGCGGGTTTCAAACCCGCTCTGGACTGTAGGGCATTGACCAAATAAATAACGCTCTAGAGAAAAAAGTTCCGTAGTCTCCAGATTGGTATTGAAAAAAAGCATAACAAGCTGATTAAGACATACATTTGTTCTCCAATCTTTATTTGCGCATTATTAAGGTAATCGACTAATAAATGAAGCAAGTTCCTCAGTCCCATTCGTAGAAGAAAGAATCACCGTCAATAGCGATTACATAGACATGACCAGTCTTTTTTTAAAAAAAACAAAAATCAAGTTTTATTTAATAGTTCTCAAAGCAAGAAAATCAAATAGTACAGACAATGATGTAATGGATTCAAGCCATTACATACTGCCGAGAAACTGGGGTGCGAAATCCGACATCCGCGGCGCCGCCCAACATAGACACCAGATGCGGTGTCGAGCCCGAACACTCCGGATATCATTCAAACACGAAACAATTCCTAGAAACATATATTTTTAACATTACTTACTTACTTACTGCCCATTATGCCTCCTGGCATGTAGGGCAGCAACAAAAGCTCTCCACTCCCGTCTGTCTTGTGCCATTTTTTGGATCGATCCCCAGGTTTGGTGGAGGTTAGCCAATTCACTTTCAACAGTCCGTCGCCAGGTGTTCCTTGGCCGACCCCGTCTTCTCCTTCCTTCTGGAGTCCAATGAAGAGCTGTCCTCGCTATGTCATCACGTTCCTTTCTCAGCATATGCCCAATCCACCTCCATCTCCTTCTCATGAGTATATCCTCCATCCTTTCCTGATGACATCTCTCAAGCAGCTCCTCATTTGATATTGTGTTAGGCCAGAAAATACGAAGTATGCGTCTCAAGCTTTTAGTATGAAATCCTGACAGCTTCTGGAGATCAGTTCTTGTCATCCTCCAACATTCAGAGCCGTACGGGAGAGTAGAAAGGACACAGCTCTGATATATCTTGAGCTTGGTCTTTACTCTGTATTGCTGTGACCGCCATACATTTCGAAGCATGTTAAAAATATTTTTAACATGGAGAGTGTCAAACTCAACACCACATCCGGAATCCATGCAGGGCGACACCAAGGGTGCCAAAACAAACACCTCCAGTCCTGCAGTGTATGCATTAATGTATACATAATTATTTAGTATAGATAGCATATTTCAAAATATTTGAACGTTTTTCCTCCATTTGTCTAGAAATAAGACATCATGCTTAGAGTAAATAGTGCGTTCAATTTCATAATAATATTTCAATTTTTTTTAATGATGCTAATGATAATATACCCCCTTTGCATCTAGTACTGAATATATAGCATTTGACATACAGGATGACAAAATTAAAAGCAGAATGAATACCCGTCGGAATACCAAAAATGAAATTATTATGTGTCAATTCAAGCTTATTGTTAAGAGTATTTCTTTGGAAATCGATGAAAAAAAAGTTGGGTTAAAGGGCATCGCCAGAATAAATGAGAAATTGATTCAGTATCAGCTGCACAAAAGGTACATAAATCAGAATGTGAAATACCAACTGTTTTTAAATACTTGTTGACACCAAGAATATTATGCAATATCTAAACTGAAAATAACGCAGCTTTGTAGATAATGAACAATTAAAAGGAATTATGTAAATTTTCTTCCAGTCAATAAGTGGCTCTTGAAGCATTGAAGTCCACGAACAGTACTTGCTAGATCGGTCTTTTCAGCTATGCTATTAACATTTATGAAGGCTTGTGCCTCACTTCGGAATTTATTGTTGAATGTATTTTTTTGAATGCATTTAACAAAAGCCATTCACGCAGTCCTCCATATACAATAGTTGCGCTCAAATGCCTCACCAAAGTTCACATTCAGGTTTTTCAAACAGCTGCGGTTTCAACTGAAGCGTTGTGATCCGGCACTCCCAAGTTGCGAACGAGGATATGAAGGAGGTCATTCATTTCACGTTAATTTATTCTTGCCACACGTGAAAGTCCCGGTAGTAAAACGTTACTTGGTCGCGTATTATAAACGTCATAATTAATCAATTTTTTTTTAAAAAAACGCGCACATGGTATTAGGGCAGAACAAACCCTATTTACGGTTAGTAAATTTATAATAAATCATTATTAAGGATTTGTAAAATACCACGATGGGACTACGAAATCAAATGCCTTGCCCTACAGTCCATGCTGCCTGCAATTTTGTACTAGACGTGATGCCCAGTGCCCTCCGCAACGATGCCAGTGCAAACATTTCGCCCCCATTTGGCAATTGTCATACAGCGTCCCCTGTTTTCGAAAACACGTGTTGTGGAATCGAATTCTGGTTGTCTATAAGTGTGACGTTTCATTTCTAGTCGTAGACAACCATGTCATAAAACAAATATGTTACAGAAATATCTAATTGCAAAAATGTAAAATTTTTAGGCGTATTACAATAAATGAAACATCTAAATTGGAACATCAGTAAAGGAAAAAATTGCAAATCTCTCTCAAAAACTGGATAGGATTTCTTCAAAATTAAAATACTGTATTACCTAATAATGTTTTATATATATCCTATAATAGTCTTGTCCTACCCCATCTTAATTTTGTTAATTACATTAGGGGTAACACAATAAATCCCATCTCATGAAACTGTATATTATTGCAAAAGAAACAATGCGAATAACAAAATCGACACAATACATTTCCAGTATTCCCTCTATTTAAAAACTGAAAAGTTTTACCTGTTTTTGAGCTAATCAGTAAATACTTTGATTTTTAGCTATTCGGCTTCAGATGAAGTCTCGTCCACTGAAAAATACTCTAACATGTTTACAGTTAACTTTCAAATCTACATTCATATTTTGACCCGCAACAACATCATTTTCATCGTCCAAACGTAAGATCCACATCTTGCCTTGCAATTCTTATATCATATGGCATTAAAAAATGGAATAATTTACCTAAATATATTAAGAGCAGGCCTCACATTAATAGATTTTAAGAAACTTTGTAAGAAAATTGCTATTAGAATCCTTGCTGATGACTTGTATATAATTATTTTGTGTCTTTTATATTCAGAACTCAATTGTTAAACTAAGTAGCAATCATACTTGCCTACGCAATGTAATAATCTATCTCAGGATTGGGTGTGCGGTCACTTATACGTTGAGTATGTATGTGTAAGTGTTCTAATGTTTACTGATTTCGCTGTAGGAAATTTACTGTATATTTTCATTTCTATATCAACTCCATCATTTGATTTGATGTCAATTCATTAATTTGTATAATTGCGACCCCTTCTAACGAGCTTCCGACTTTTGCAGGCGGTTACTACTACTACTATACTACTATACTACTACTACTACTACTACTACTATACTACTACTATACTCTACTACTACTACTACTACTACTACATACTACTATACTACACTAATACTACTACTACTACTACTCACTACTACATACTACTTACTACTACTACTACTACTTTTACTATCTTACTACTGCCACTTTCTTTCCTCCTCGATGTTTGCTAAAACTTCGGGTTTCTGAATTTCTGAGTTTCGGACATTTTTAGGCTTAAGTTAAAGGTAATTGCGAATTTACATGTGAAAATTTCAGACAGAAAAAAGTTATGTCATAGAAACGGCAGATGACATAGACGTGACCCTATCTTTCGTTTCCCGTTTCCCTTGCGCTTCTTTTGTGTGCAGCAAGTTCAAATTCAATAGTTATTTTTGTGGAGAATATGAAAAATCATTGGTTTTCTTACAAATTAATACGTCACAATTCGATTTAAACAGACTGCCATGTGTAGGCCAACTCTATACGAATTAAAAGACACTATATAACACTGCTGGAAGATCCGTTAAAAAGATGTCAAACATTGCTAATCTGCCATATCTGATAGTGTTTGAATGGACAAATAAACGACCCTAGAACACAAAATTTCGGACAGTTATGCCGTTCACTAGTACAAATTGGCACATTAATTATTCTCAGCCGATGGGAAATTCTTGCAAACACAGCAGTTATGGGGAAAACTGGAATCGTCTCTCATTGATTTTCACTGGTTTTAAAGCACTTAATAATCGTTTTAAACTTGCAAATTTCTGCACGGCCTTCATTTTTAGACCTTATCAGGACACTGGTAGCATGGCGAATCATGCTAGTTCAATTTTTTTTATTTAAACTGTTATACAATGCCTTTAAGGTATTAATAAATTCGCATTTTCGCTCTTTTGATTGCCGTTACTTACAATTGTACAGTATCAAGATGGGCGAAATGGAAGATAAGTAACATTCCGTATATCACTTGTTATTAAAGCCCAAGTTTAGTTTTGGGGATTTTTTTTGGAAAGCTCCATGCCCAAAGCATAATCCTGCAATAATAGATTCTGGAATGTCTTAATTTTTTTTAATTAATTAATGAAAAGTCTCTGGAGGCAGTGGGGGGGGGAGCAACGCCCCGGAGATTTTCGACTATATTTTACATTTTAGCATCCAAAGGATAATAAGCGTTAATGAGGTATACGTATTTAACCTTAACGCTTATGAAACCCTTTGGATTGCTATAATGTTAAATATAGTCGACAATCTCGGGGGTCCCCCGATATTTTCATTAATTAATTAAAAAAAAATAAAGAACATTCAGAATCTAATATTTGGTTATGCTTTGGGCATAAAGCTTTTCAAATAAAACAAAAATCCCCAAAACTAAACTGGGCTTTAACAAATGATATTCACATCGTGTAAGAAATGTGTAACTCCCAAAGTTATTAGCCTTTACGCCAAAACTCTATGACTATTGATGTGAAATTTCTTAGTGTCTACTGAAAGTACGGATGGACATTTCACATTAAGGCAGTGTATAACAATGTTTCCTGTTAAAAAAAAATCTGGAGCTACATGATTCCCCATGCTACCCAGTGTCTTGATAGCCCGCTCTAAAAGAAGCCCTGAAAAAAAATATGCAGTTTAAAACGATCATTAAGTTTGCTTTAAAAAAGGTTGAAAATCATTGAGGAGACCATTCCTGCTTTCCCCCAAAGAATGCTTGTGTTGCAAATTTCCTACGGCTGATAAACATTATGTGCCAATTGTATCTGCAACATATTGTACTAGTGACAGTATAACTGTCCAAACTTTTGTGTTCTAGGGGTTTATTGTCCATTCAAACACTTTGCCAGATATGTCAGGTAGCAAAAGTTCGACATTAAATTGATAAAACGGATCATGCACGTTAAAGGTCTACTGTAATACAAGGTGCGATGACCGGATACTTTATACGGAATGGTGTCTCCTCGTACTCAGAGAGGGATTTTTTGTACAGGCCAACCGCCTCCACTAACGCGATTTCTGTCCTTCGACTGACCGATTTGCTTCTAAATAAACAGCGTGCAACGAATATTAAGCCCTTTTTTTTTTTTTTATTTCGGATCCAAGTCGTGTAAAATCTCTACTACTACTACTACTGCTACTACTACTTACTACTACTACTACTACTACTATACTACTACTACTACTACTACTACTACTACTTCTACTACTACTACTACTGCCACTTCTTCTCCTCCTCGTGTGTTTGCTAAACTCGGTTTCGATTCTGAGTTTCGGACTTTTAGGCTTAAGTTTAAAGGTAATGGAATTTCTAATGTTGAAATTCAGACAGAAAAGTATGTCATAGAAACGGGCAGATGACATAGACAGTGACCCTATCTTTTCTTTCCGTTTCCTTGCGCTTTGTGTCAGCAATGTTCAAATTTATAGTTAATTTTTGGAGAATATGAAAATCATGTTTTCTTACAAATAATACGTCACAATTCGATTAATTAAACAAGGACCCCCCCCCCCCCCCCCCCTCCCAGACTGGCGCATTGTAAGGCCAAAACTGTTAATTAGAACACTATATAACACTGATGGAAGCATCCGCTTTACAAAAATGCTCAAACTTTGCTTATCTGCCATATCTGATAGTGTTTGAATGGACAAAATAAACAGCCTAGAACACAAAAATTCGGCAGTTATGCCGTCACTAGTACAAATTGGCAATTAATTATTTCTCAGCCCTGATGGGAAATTCTGCAACCACAGCAGTCTATGGGGAAAACTGGAATGGTCTCTCATTGATTTTCACTGTTTTAAAGCACTTAATAATCGTTTTAAACTGGCCAATTTCTGCACGGCTTCATTTTTAGACCTATCAGAGACACTGGCTTAGCATGGGAATCATGTAGTTCACATTTTTTTTTTAAGACTGCTTATACATTGCCTTTAGGTATTGAAAAATTCGCATTTTCGCTTTTGAGATGCCGTTAACTTTACAAGAGTTACAGTCATCAAGATGGGGAAATGGAAGATAAGTAACATTCCTATATCACTTGTTATTAAGCCCAAGTTTAGTTTGGGCGGGGGGGGGTATGATTTTTTTTGAAAGCTCCAATGCCCAAAGTCATAATCCTGCAATAATAGATTCTGAATGTCTTAATTTTTTAATTAATTAATGAAAAGTTCTCTGGGAGGCAGGGGGGGGGAGCAACCCCGATGATTGTTCGGACTATATTTTACATTTTAGCATCCAAAGGATTAATAAGGCGTTAATGAGTATAACGTGTATTTAACCTTAACGCCGTTATGAAACCCCTTTGGATGCTTATAATGTGAAATATAGTCGACAATCTCGGCGGTCCCGCCGATACTTTTTCATTAATTAATTAAAAAAAATAAAACATTAGAATCTAATATTGCGATTATGACTTATGGGGCATAAAGCTTTCAAATAAAACAAAAATCCCCAAAAACTAAAACGTGGGCTTTAACAAATGATTTCACATCGTTGTAAGAAATGTGTAACTCAAAGTTTTAGGCTTTACGCCAAAACTCTATGATTCTTGCATGTGAAATGCTTAGTGTTCGGTTACTGAAAGTACGGATGACATTCACATTAAAGGCAGTGTATAAACAATGTTTCCTGCTTAAAAAAAAGATCTGAGCCTACATGATTCCCCATGCACCAGGTGTCTTTGATAGGGTCTAAAAAGAAGCCCTTAAAAAAAATTGAGTTTAAACGATATTAAGTGCTTTAAAAAAGTGAAATCATTGAGAGACCTTCCTGCTTTCCCCAAAGAATGCTGTGTTGCAGAATTTCCTATCGGCCCTGATAAACAATTATGTGCCCAATTTGTATCTGCACATATTGTACTAGTTGACAGTATAACTGTCAAACTTTGTGTTCTAGGGTGTTTATTTGCCATTCAAACACTGCCAGATATGTCCAGGTATGCAAAGTTCGACATTTAAATGATAACGATCATGCACGTTATAGGATTACTGTATACAAGGTGACGAGACGGATACTTATATACGGAATGGTGTCTCACTCGTACTCAGAGAGAGGTGTTTTTTGTACAGGCACCGCTCACTAAGCGATTTTCTGTCGCGTTCGACGGACGATTTGTCTGAAATAAATCAGGCACGTTGAACGAAATATAAGCTTTTTTTTTATTTCGGATCCAAGTCCGTAAAAATCTGAGTCACATTGATTCCCCATCTACCAGTGTCTTTGATGAGGTCTAAAATGAAGCCCTGGAAAAAATTGGTATCCAAAATGATTATTAGATGCTTTAAAAAAGTGAAAATCGTAAGTTTGACAGATTCATTTGCCCATTTCCTTCCCATTAGAATCACTGTGTGTACACTAGGTTAATAAAACTCGCCCCGCAGTTCTATTGTTTATTCATGTATAACTTTGCCATTGGCAGTGTAACTGTTCCAACTTTTGTATTCTAGGTGTTTATTTGTCCATTTGAACACTACTATCTAGCTCCAGATATCAAGTTACAATTTTTTAAATGAAGCTCCACAATGTTATTCCTACCACTTTAAAGGCCTCGCCACTACACACGTTTGTCGCTACGACTGGCACCGGACTTGGATCCGAAATAAAACAAAGCTTCTATTTCGTACACAATCTAGCGTGTACGAAATATAAGTTTTTAGTTGTTATTTCGGCATCAGCGGTGCAGTCGTACGACAAAGTCGTGTAGTGTGCAGGAGCCTTAAGGGATGCAGCGTGTATATGGACATACTGAAATCTTACACGTGAATTTGATAAATTAGGTAAACGACATGCACGTTAAAGTCTACTGTATGCCAAAGGTGGACATATATGCGATGACCGCGATCTTTAATACGAATTGGATGTCTCACTCAGAGAGGGTGTATTGCCTACATGACAAGGCCCGCCACCGTACACAGACACGATTTTTTGTCGCACGACTCAACGACTTAGATCCGCGAAATTAAAAACAAACCAACCTAATATTTCGTACACGCCTTCATTTATTTCAAGTCCGAATCTGTCAGTCGTGGACGCGAAAAATCGCTGTAGTGTGCGGTGACCTAAATCATGGCTTCCAGACATTTAGAAAAACCTATCCTATACATTAGTCTAAAACAACTATCATCTTCAGTCAACTGCTGAAGGCCACCGCACACTGTGCGGTTTCCGTCGCACGACTTACCGATTTGAATCTGAAATAAATCCCGGAAATTAAATCAGCGTGTACGAAATATAAGGCTTGGTTTTTTATTTCGGATCCATAGTCGGTCCGTCGTACGACAAAAGTCGTGTAGTGTGCGGTGTGGCCTAGCCAATCTGTATACCTTCTCTCAAAACCAAGGAGCCCCAAACACTTAGCGCACAGTGAGTGCCACCTGCACGCAAATAGATTTGATGTCTGGAACGAGACTAAAGGGGCATTCTCTTTGATCTGCGATGTAAGTACTATTGCTTGAACGTTGTATATCCAAAGGAAAAAAAGTGTTTTTATCAGTCATTAAAGCCAAGTTAAGTTTTGGGATTTTTTGTTATTTGAAAGCTTTTATACCCAAAGGTCATATCACACCAATAACAGATTCTAGAATGTCTTTCGTTTTTAAATAATTAATTAATGAAAATCTAGGGGGGGGGACCCCGAGATTTTGGTACCCCCGATATTTTCGACTATATGTACATTATAACATCCAAAGCGTTAATAAGGTGTACGGCTTCCGTTTATACCTCATCAAAAGAGCAGACTCTGTTCTTTCAGATAACACTATAACTTAACACCTCATTAACCCTTTGGATGCTCTAATGCTACATATAGTCGAAAATTTTGGGAACAGGGGTACCGAAATATCTCTGGGGTCCCCCGAGATTTTTCATTAATTAATTATATAAAAAACGAAATGGTGTGATATGACCTTATTGGGTATAAAGCTTTCAAATAAAAAAAAAATCCCAACACTAAACTTGGCTTTAGGTTAGTGGACATGATGGGAACACTGAAAATGCCTCAAGCCAAATGAGATTTGAAATGTATACCAACTACACAGTACTGGAGTGGATCTCCCAGCTGGAAGGATTTCGTCTGTAATTTGTTTACATAAGGAGAATCGAAGCATAACATACTGGTCTTTTATTTTTTCCGGGCATGATAAAAATAAGACCCATAGAGAGCAACACAGCAGTGTTTGCTTGCCACGCCAGCGACAAATAGACATAGTTATTCTAGAATAGAGTCAACATTTTGACTACAAGATTTTCACAGGATAATCCTTGCATAGTTTACTTGATTCTTAAAGTCGTTTCAGCCCAGTTTAGCGCGATACCCCCAATCATGTCCACTTACCTTTAATTATCTCGATTTCTGATTTGCCGATTCACAGAGCTCGCACATGTCAGGTATATTGCCACAACAGAAAGTAACGTTCTGACATCAGAGCTTATTTCTTTTCTTGTTTTCATTGAAAAAAAGATAAGAATAATGTTATATCCAGCTCTGCTTCACCGGTCGACTTACGATCGCCCAAAGTTTATTAATGAAATATCGTTTCGATTGACTAGCTTCTCCACTATAATCATGACGAACTTTTTTGCTGAATGTATTATTTTATATCATTAGTAACCTTCTTTTTAAAGGGAGAAGGACCAGCAACTAAACAGGGCATAAGTTAAGAAAAGATTTTAGTTCTTGGCCAACAATCAGATCGCCCGTGCACAGTCTGCAGGCTGACGTGCCGTGCCGATGCAGTGCACCGACGGTGTGTTTGTTGCGCTGTGGGTAATGTATGCCACTGTTTGAATCGCATAAGCTCCTCCCCCTATGGCTGTTTCTGCAAGTTTTGTCCCGGTGGTAAAACTTGCAGAAGACATAACATAAACACAAATATAAAACTAATTTATAGGCTTGCTGAGAGTAAGTATCACACAGTTACCCCTTATTTAGGCTGTCTTTATCCATTGCTACCATAATTCTCACAATACTCATAATGTCATTTTTTTTTCTTAACTCTATGCCTGCTTATTCGTTGGCTCCTTCTCCTTAGTAGATTTTAATTTAAATTTAATGTTATAATAATCTCATCTTGTTTAATGATGATTTTTAATTTTGTTCTTTTGTTCAAAGGCCCATTGTCCAAGGTCAAGTCAGCCACAGAGAGGCATGATCAACTAGTTCGAGAATACAGCGCTCATATAAAAAAAAAGTAGACACTTAGAAAAAAAATTATTAAAATTGTTTTGTGATTTTGAGATTATATTATTCATATGAATATTTTACCTTGTATGTGGACTAAAGCTATCGATGACACTATTGTAATTGAAATATTTCACGATGATGAGCCACAACCCGCCTTTTGTGCAATCGGCCAAAATGATTTGCCGCACAGATTGTTCTCAATACACAGACCGTTGCTGCAGAAGTCTTCAACGGATGTGCCCACAAAGGACTGATCCTTCAGCATGCTCAGAGAGAGCTAATATCAATTTGTACAAAAAAGAACAAATTATGAAGCCCACTGATTCAGATATCCCCATAAAAAAGAAATGTCATGTTGCTAGATAACTGCTGAATTAAAAAAATGCATTTCTCTTTGCTTTTTCAGGCGGTTGGGGGTTGGTAATTGTATCTGAATTATTGCTTATTTTGTCTTTCTTGTCACAGATTGATTAATAAATCTTTTTCTGAGCATGCTGAGGATTTAGAATGTAGGCGAAAAATGAAGCAATGATTTCAGATACAACCCACCTACCCTTAAAAACAAAAAAATGCAATTTCTTCAGTTCACAGTTCATCTTGCAAAACATGACCATTTTCTCCTTTTTAGCGTGGGTTTAGTGCGGTACTTTTGAAGTCATTGCTCATTTTGTCTTTTTTGCCACAAAATTGATACTTACATCTTCTTGAGCATGCTGAGATTTCGATCTTGTGCCACATTCAGGTGAGAGCTTCTTGCAGCACTGATCTGTTGAGCCATTAAACATTGACTACAAGGAACACAATTCTCGTGCGCAAGTTGCATTTTTGG
The DNA here is from genome assembly GCA_001188425.1 of Eucidaris tribuloides. NCBI lineage: Eukaryota > Metazoa > Echinodermata > Echinoidea > Cidaroida > Cidaridae > Eucidaris > Eucidaris tribuloides. Next base: position 29,118 of record JZLH01S0104695.1, on the reverse strand, counting down.
CTAATTGACAAAGTGGAACCTGTGCTCACTCATCGCGTGAATACTTTCAATTGCCAATAGTGTCATCAGATAGTTAGGTCAAGGTAAAAATTCATATCAAAAAATAATTTCTCTAGATCATAAATTTTGCCGTATAAAAATTTTTCTGAGTGTCTACTTTTTTTTTGATACAGCGCTGTTATAGCACATATTCACGAATGGAAATGCTATATGTGTACATATGTGGAGAAAGCAGAAATCAGATTGATGTACTTTTTCCTCACATGTCATGGCTGTTTCAGGTTGCATTGTGGGTGTTCATTAGTGCACCCTTTCCATGATTTTACTCAAGAGAGGGCATTTTTCATTCAGTCATTGACAATCGCGCCTTTAAATATCATACATTTATTGTTTGTAATTTTGTTTTTCGTTGCAAATGTTGTGAGCGCTTTGTAGCCTTAGTGAAAAGGCGATATATAAATGATACATAATGATAATGCATGATGATGATGATGATGATGATGATTGATGATGATGATTATTCATCATCATCATTTTTATTATTTTAAGATGCCTCAAAAGCCAAAAATCTCCACCACACTCGCTGAAACATTTACATAATCGGTCAATAAAATGTTATACAAACTGTTGGTCACATTGCAATGAAGTTAAAGAAATTTTACAAGCTTTATTACTGTCTTGTGAAAAAATATAAGCCTTTCGGTAATGCTTGCTAGGCTAATTGAGCAAATTCTAATTCGACCTGAATATCTTCTTCATACAGTATTTTGCACAAAATTAAACAGAGATACCAATCTCAGATAACATGCTTACAAATCCACTTTTTATACGGGACAATCGCATTCGGAAATTGTGTTCATATTATTAAACTTAAAGAAAGTCGAACTAAAACAAAACCAAATCAGAACAAAAATAGTTTTCTTCAAAAATTCAGACAGTACACATAATGTTAATTACAAAATGATAGGCTAACATTGTGAAATTCAATTTAAAAAGAATTGTCAAAAACTCTGATATACTGAGACTACATAGTAAGTGTTCAAATGGACAATATAAACACCTTAGAATACAAAAGTTTGGAAAGTTATTGCTGCCCAATGGCACAACGGTAATGAATAAACATTTTCTACTCGGTGGGTGATGAAATGGCCTAGCATCTGCACACAGTAAGTCTATGAGAGCGAAATAGGCCGTGAAATCTGCGTCAATTTGAATGATTGGCTAGATTTTCACTTTTTTAGCACTAAATCATCATTTTGAAAAATACATTTTTGGGGCTTCACTTTTTTAGACCTTATCAAAGACACTTGGCGCGCGGAGGATTTTGGTAGCTCACATTTTTAACGGTGGTACATGTAGCCAGTGGCTTATAAAAAAAAAAATCATGACTATATCATTGTCTTTTGTAATATTATTGTTTTATTGTGCTAGCTTTGTTGTATCCGCATGTTTTATTTTTTGTTTGGTATGTGTTTGCTATTTACAATGAAATGAAATAAAATGAAATTAAATCAAATGAATTGAAATCAAAACAAAATAGTATAAATTATGCCCTACGTTCGTTTTATTTGTAATAATTCAAAGATTTATTCATTCACCATAAAACATAATACATAGGTATATAGAGGACATCATATTACTATATACATGGTATATAAAAACATATACATGTATATATTTAGTTATTATCAAATATATATAATTATATATCATAATATGTAATATATAAATATATAATAATAATGTATATAAAAACATGACATACATACTATATACATGCGTATATAAAAAATGTACATAAAATCAAAGGTCAGCTACATGATTGACCATAACATGTTGAACCAAAAAAAAAAAACTTTAAATAAAATATATTTTATGGGGCGAATGGGATTAACGAAAGAGCATGAAGCCTTATAAAGTTCAACCCCTATACAAAAAGCATAGGATATACACAAAACAATGAAGGAGAAAGAAAACATATACAACTGCCCAGAGAAAAGCAAATGAATCTATCTTATACAAACTCAATTAAATGGATTTAAGATTTTTTAACTATTTAAAGACGGACTGGTTTTTATATTGCATTGCGGATATTGTTCCATACAGCGGGGACTTTAAAAAAGTTGAATTTTTGGAAACATATAGTTCTGTTATTGGAGTAAGTGAAAATTGGAGTGCAAACGAGTCATGTAATTATGGAATACTACAATTTAAGGAAAATTTTAAGGTTATGATAAGATGGCAATAGACCCTTGAACAAATGAACATAAAACTGGCAAATACTAAAATAATTTATATAAAATTAACAAGTTTAACTGGTTGACAATAGGCAAATTAGTGGCGGCATTATATGGGTACAAGGTACATTTATTATGATTGATATACGGCGCTATTACACTGACGCCAAAAAAAAAAAAAAAAAACAGTCGGTAAAGTAGCACCACACTAGAATCATGCGGTTATTTTTCACATTTTTTTTATTTGTCTTGCAGTAAGTAAAGCTTAGGTACATTATCAACGAATTACCCAAGGTATTACTATTTGCCACTCTAAAGCCGGGAAATCTGTCAAAAAATATACACACTATTTACCATATCAAACACTGACAAAGTAATAATAATGCGCCAAGAAAATGTTTGACGGCTACATGCGATATACATTTCTTGGTCTATATTCGGCCGTAATTTTCCTGTCTTTGTCGTTGATTGATTAATCGATGGGGAGTAATTTTTTAGTAACATTAATTCGTTTGTATTGATTGATTTACTTATTTATCTATTTATTTATTTATTTATTTGTTTATTTTTTTCATTATATATATATATATATATATTTATTATATTTATTATTTGTTTATTTATTTATTTACTTACTTTTTGTAATCCTTTAGAATTACTATTTACGTGCAATACACTGAAAGCAAAAAAAAAAAACAAAAAACAAAAACAAAACAGTCTGTTAAAGTAGCACCACACTAGAATCATCGGTTTTTAAACACATTTATTTTTTTGTCATGAGTAAAGCTTAGGATATCA
>JZLH01S0104695.1:7024-19459 GCA_001188425.1 Eucidaris tribuloides | reverse complement strand
TGTGGTAATGTATGCACTGTTTGAATCGATAAGCTCCTCCCCCTATGGCTGTTTCTGCAAGTTTTGTCCCGGGGTAAAACTTGCAAAGACATAACATAAACACAAATTAACTAATTTATAGGGCCTTGCTGAGAGTAAGTATCACACAGTACCCCTTATTTAGGCTGTCTTTATCACATTGTACCATAATTCTCACAATACTCATAATGTCATTTTTTTTCTTAACTTATGCCTGTTAGTTGTTGGCTCCTTCTCCCTTTAAGTAGATTTAATTTAAATTTAATGGTATAATAATCTCATCTTGTTTAATGATGATTTTTAATTTTGTTTCTTTTTTGTTCAAAGGCCCATTGTCAAGGGTCAAGTAGCCACAGAGAGGATGTCAACTAGTTCGAGAATACAGCGTGTATAAAAAAAAAGTAGACACTTAGAAAAAAAAATTATTAAAAATTGTTTTCGTGATTTTGAGATTATATTTTCATATGAATATTTTACCTTGTATTGGACCTAAGCTATCCGATGACACTATTGGTATTGAAAGTATTTCACGCATGAGTGAGCACAACCCGCTTTTGTGCAATCGGCCAAAAATGCATTTGCGCACAGAATTGTGTTCTCATACACAGACCGTTGCTGCAGAAGCTCTCAACGGATGTGCACAAGGACTGGATCCTCAGCATGCTCAGAGAAGAGCTAATATCAATTTTGTGACAAAAAAAGACAAATATGAAGCACTGATTCAGATATACCCCCATAAAAAGAAGAGAATGTCATGTTTGCTAGATGAACTGTGAATTAAAAAAAATGCATTTTCTTCTTTTTCAGGGGTTGGGGGTTGGTAATTGTATCTGAATTATTGCTTATTTTGTCTTTCTTGTCACAGAATTGATATAATCTCTTTTCTGAGCATGCTGAGGATTTAGAATGTAGGAAAAATGAAGCAATGATTCAGATACAACCCACCCTACCCCTTTAAAAACAAAAAAATGCAATTTTCTTCAGTTCACAGTTCATCTTGCAAACATGACATTTTCTCCTTTTTTAGGGTTAGTGGGGTACTTTTGAATCATTGCTTCATTTTTGTCTTTTTTGCCACAAAATTGATATTACATCTTCTCTGAGCATGCTGAGGATTCGATCCTTGTGCACATCAGGTGAGAGCTTCTGCAGCACTGATCTGTGAGGCATTAAACATTGACTACAAGAACACAATTCTGTGCGCAAGTGCATTTTTGGCCTATTGGACAAAAGTGGCCTGTGCTCACTCATGCGTGAAATACTTTCAATGCCAATAGTGTCATCAGATAGCTTAGGTCCAAGGTAAAATATTCATATCAAAAAATAATCTCTAGATCATAAAATATTTGCGTAATAAAAATTTTTCTGAGTGTCTACTTTTTTTTTGATACACGCTGTATAGGCACATATTCACGAACATGGAATGTATATAGTGTACATATTGTGGGAGGAAATCAGATGATGTACTTTTTCCTCACTGTCATGGCTGTTTCGGTTGCATTGTGGGTGTCATTAGTGCACCCTTTCCATGATTTTACTCAAGAGAGGGCATTTTTCATTCAGTCATGACAATCGGCCTTTAAATATATACATTATTGTTGTATTTTGTTTTTCGTTGCAAATGTGTGAGCGCTTTGTACCTTTTATGAAAAGGCGATATATAAATGATAATAATGATAATGATGATGATGATGATGATGATGATGATGATGATGATGATTATCATCATCATCATTTTTATTATTTTAAGATGCCTCAAGCCAAAAATCTCCACCACACTCGCTGAAACATTTACATAATCGGTCAATAAAGTTATACAAACTGTTGTCACATTTGCAATGAAGTAAAGAAATTTTACAAAGCTTTATTACTGTCTTGTAAAAATATAAGCCTTTCCGGTAATGCTTTGTAAGGCTAATTGAGCAAATTTCTAATTTCGAACCTGAGATATCTTCTTCATACAGTATTTGCACAAATTAACAGAGATACAATCTCAGATAACATGCTTACAACTGCACTTTTTATACGGACAATCGCATTCGGAAATTGTGTTCATATTATTAAACTTAAAGAAAAGTCGAACTAAACAAAACCAAATCAGAACAAAAATAGTTTTTCTTCAAAATTCAGAACAGTACACATAATGTAATTAAAATGATAGGCTAACATTGTGGAGATTCAATTAAAAAGAATTGTCAAACTCTGATATCTGAGCTACATAGTAGTGTTCAAATGGACAAATAAACACCTTAGAATACAAAAGTTTGGAAAGTTATGCTGCCAATGGCAAGGTATGAATGAATAAACATTTTCTACTTCGGTGGGTGATGAAATGGCCTAGATCTGCACACAGTAAGTCTATGAGAGGAAATGGGCCGGTGAATCTGGTCAATTTGAATGATTGTAGATTTTCACTTTTTTAAGCACTAAATCATCATTTTGAAAATACAATTTTTTGAGGGCTTCATTTTTAGACCTTATCAAAGACACTTGGCGCGCGGAGGATTTTGTAGCTCACATTTTTAACGGTGGTACATGTTAGCCAGTGGCTTTAAAAAAAAATCATGACTATATCATTGTTTTTGTAATATTATTGTTTTATTGTGCTAGTTTGTTGTATCGTCATGTTTATTTTTTGTTTGGTATGTGTTTGTATTTACAATGGAAATGAAATAAAATGAAATTAAATCAAATGAATTGAAATCAAAACAAATAGTATAATTATGCCTACGTTCGTTTATTTGTAATAATTCAAGATTTATTCATTCACCATAAAACATAATACATGGTATATAGATGTGACATCTATACTATATACATGGTATATAAAAAACATATACATGTATAGTATAGTATATAAATATATATATATATATATATATATATATGTATATATATAATATATATGATATATTATATTAAAAACATGACATAAATACGTATAATTAACATGGTATAATAAAAAATGACATAAAACAAAGTTCAGGTACATGATTGACATAACATGTTGAACCAAAAAAAAAAAACTTTAAATAAAATATATTTTATGGGAATGGGATTAACGAAAGAGCATTGAAGCCTTATTAAAGTCAACCCCTATACAAAAAGCATCATTGGATATACACAAAACAATGAAGAGAAAAGAAAACATATACAATGCAGAGAAAAGCAAATGAATCTATCTTATACAAACTCAATAAATGGGATTTAAGATTTTTTTTTAACTATTTAAAGACGGACTGGTTTTTATATTGATTGGGATATTGTTCCATACCACGGGACCTTTAAAAAAGATTGAATTTTTGGAAACATTAGTTCTGTTTTGGGTAAGTGAAAATTGGATGCAGAACGAGTCATGTAATTATGGATACTACAATTTAAGGAAAATTTTAAGGTTATGTAAGATGGCAATAGACCCTTTGAACACATGAACATAAAACTGGCAATACTAAAATAATTTATATAAATTTAACAAGTTTAACTGAGTGACAATAGGCAAATAGTGGGCATTATATGGTACAAGGTACATTTATTATGATTGATATACGCGCTATACACTGAACGCAAAAAAAAAAAAAAAAAAAACAAGTCGGTAAAGTAGCACCACACTAGAATCATCGGTTATTTTTCACATTTTTTTTTTTATTTGTCTGAGTAAAGCTTAGGTACATTATCAACGAATTACCCAAGTGTTATACTATTGCCACTCTAAATCCGGGAAATCTGTCAAAAAATATACACACTATTACCATATCAAACACTGACAAAGTAATAATAATGCGCAAGAAAATGTTTGACGCTACATGCGATATACATTTCTTGTCTATATTTCGGCGTAATTTTCCTGTCTTTGTCGTTGATTGATTAATCGATGAGTAATTTTTTTAGTAAATTAATTCGTTTGTATTGATTGATTTACTTATTTATCTATTTATTTATTTATTTATTTGTTTATTTTTTTCATTTATATATATATATATATATATTTATATATTTATTTATTTGTTTATTTATTTATTTACTTACTTATTTGTAATCCTTTAGAATTATATTTACGTGCAATACACTGAAAGCAAAAAAAAAAACAAAAAACAAAAACAAAAACAGTACGTTAAAGTAGCACCACACTAGAATCATCGGTTAACATTATTTTTTTTGTCTGAGTAAAGCTTAGGAATTCATCACGAATTATCCCAAGTGATATTGCCAACTCTAAATCCTGGAAATCTGTCAAAAAACACACTATTACCATATCAAACACTGACAAAGTAATAACAATGCGCAAGAAAATGTTTGAAGCTACATGCGATATACATTTCATGTCTATATTTCGGCGTATTTTTCCTTTCTTTGTCGTTGATTGATTAATCGATGAATATTTTTTTTGGGAAAATAATTCGTTTGTATTAATTGATTTACTTATTTATTTATTTATTTATTTGTTTATTTATTTATTTATTTATTTATTTATTTATTTATTTATTTATTAACTGATTTATCTATTTATTAATCTATTTATTTTTCTTTTATTTATCCATTGATTTATCTATTTATATATTTTTCATTTATTTATTTATTTATTTATTTATTTATTTATTTATTTATTTATTTATTTATTTATTTATCTATCTATTGATTTATCTATTTACATATTTTTTCATTTATTTATTTTTTCTAATCCTTTAGAATTATATTTAAAATGAAATTTGAGTTTCCTTACTCGATTTGAGTAAATTTCGTATACACCCTTTGATATAAAGTTCATTCCACCCAACTTTCGAGACTGTTTGTATTGGTATTCCGCATGGCCGTTGGTGCACCCTAAATTCTCGGCAAAACTAGATGGATAATCTCGATCACTAACGAGCGTAATGCTGAGGCTAAACAAAGGATTACTCAAATGAATCGGTTCTAAACATTCCAATTTACCGATCACGACAAACGCTATAGCCCTAAATATAAGAGTATCCACCATCGGTTATACACATAGCTAAATACGCGGATGCAATCACCACAAAGCGTAATAAATCTCCTCCCATTTCCAGATGACGATTGTGACGTCATCAATCAAGAGCACACCTGTCCAATTACTCTTACCTGTCAGGACACTGTAGTGGTCCCCGGGGTCGGGGGATGGGGGTAGGGGAGAAGGACAACAAAACAACAAAACCTCAGGGCAAAATCTGACCCTCTCTCCATCTTCAAGAAAGTGGTTTCGTGGTAATCACTCACACTTCAAAAGAAATCATTTTCTATACTAGTGGCTATTGTTTCCCAAGCAATAATCCAAGCTCTTACTCTAAATCAGGTCCTCATATATGTTTTAAAAACAAAATTATCAATATACTGACTCTTCCCCTCCCCCTTGTGGACAAACTACCGTGATCGCCCCCGATCACCGTCCGAAAACGTTTCCTCTCAACAGCCCGGCCTGCTCCATCATTCGCTTTCGCCGAGATGCCAGTTTTCTCCGTATACTTCCGCTACCAAGATCAACCGGGCGACATCTCGTGTTATTTGTTAGGGAGACCGCGAGCGCTTTGCCGCGAACAGAAGTACAGAACTACAGATCCTCCCTACCGTCTGCCAATAACGGAGGTCAATCGAATTCCGGTGAAGCTTCGACTAACGATCACCTTTATTTCTCATATATTTACCTCGCCCAAAATTTATACCCAGTGAGAATAATCTAGCGTGCACAATGCTGATAATTCCATCATAACAGGTAAGTGGAGACAATCTTGTTCATAACTTCTGTATGAATTTTTCATTTTACGAATATTGCACGACCATACGCTAATTTACACTCTGACGATAATTTTGTAAACACAAATTTATGTTAATATTCTAGTGACTTTGATCACTTAAGTTACAAGAGCTGTATACTATACAATTACACCACAAATCATGGACATTTCTAGGCATGTATGTATCAATATAATATTTACTTTTTATTAGGTTGAACATAGTTATATCAACGGCTAGCGATTTTCATGTAGTTCTTGGCTCAGAATGAAATCCAACATTACGTATCCGAATTGTTAATCAGTTTATATGACAAATAGTGTTTGGACATTAAAGTGTTCAAATCATTTTTTTTCTTCCAAAGTCAAAATCATGTATCAATTGAAGTTGTTCGTTGGTTAATCGATGGGGAAAAATTATCCCATTGTTCGATGCACACTGAAGTCCTCGCAATGTATGGAGCACATACTATAACGCTTTAAGGTATAGCAACACTCGTTTATTTAATGACCGGAAGTCACGATATGTATTCAAATTGGGGAGGATGATATTTATGGCATAATTGTGAGCAATTTACCGGAAATATTCATTGTTTTATGACGCATTAATTAGTATGCAGTAGTATGAATTCTATGATATTTTAAAGAATGGTGCAGACATACTAAATCTGTCTGTCTGTTTATCTATCTATCTATCTATCTATCTATCTATCTATCTATCTATCTATCTATCTATCTATCTATCTATCTATCTATCTATCTATCAATCTATTTATCTATCTAATCTGGAATAATCTTCCAGAGAATATAAAACAGCTTAAAAGTGTCAGTCTTAACGGACAGAGCTTAAAATTAGCTTCATGCAAGAATATTGATATATAATTATATATATTTCATTTACTTTGTTTATAGTTTGTATTCCACATATGATTGTTTTTATGCGCTTAATTAACTCACATGTATTCAATTTTATTCCAAATCACCTAACCGTAAGATATAATCATTCACGTTGTGTAAGATATTTCTAGTTGTATTGTTTATTTCATGCTACATCATGCTAAATATTTGTTTCTATTCTAGGCCTACATTATTGAACCAATGCTCTACATCTCACTAGCAGAACTTGCTATTTCCGTATAGAGTCCTTTTACCAAACGTAAAACAAATCGGCTCTGTTATATGTATTTCATGTTGTTTTTTTGGTAATAAAGTCATTCATTCATTCATTCATTCATTCATCTATCTATCTATCTATCTATCCATCTACCTATCTATTTATCTATCTGTCTGTCTATTTTCTATTTTGTTGTCCACTATATCCATTGTTGAGTATATTTCTGTTAAATTAAATTTACCCACCCATTATCCACCCTCTTAAAAAAAGAAAAATCAATTTTAACGAGTGATGTGTTTAAAGTATATAAAAGCTATCGTATACTTCACAGTCAATTCAAATCAAATCTTATTTTAGTTATCAAAAAAACACTTGGAGAATTGGATCAAAGTGGGTTTTTTGTTGCCCAACAATGGAATAAAAAGTGGGGTTATTTACGTTTTTAGTAAATTCAACTGTAATTTGATTTCTTCATTTGAAATAAACAAAAAAAAAATCAACTGATGAGCATCGAATCTGTCTTTAGCTATAAAAAAAAACATTATAGTGACTGTTATTTGCCTCAACAATGTAGGTCTGTTGATATCAATTTGTTATGTTCCATTACCATGATTACTAAGTAATATTCGCGCCATCCCTGACGAAATCCATTACAATTGGCATAACACATCAACTATTGCTACATCATGTAGTCCAAGAAAAACTACGATAAAAGTGTGTTATTTGCATTACTTTAGTTTACTGCCAATGTGAACTTTCGTCTTAGCTGTTCAATAATATAAATTCGTAATAATCGCTTTTCTCAGTAACCATGGTTCTAATATACGTTAAAAATACAGCAGTATTATTTTTGTATCAGTGTGCTTTTGCAATACAGAAGTTATTTATACCATTAAAGAGATCAATTTGCATTTTTTTCTTCTTTAATTACTATTGCGTGCAAACGGTCAGCAAATATATGATTAAAATACCCACTTGCATTACGTTAATGATTTTTGTAACACCAAAATGTAACTGAAATATAACACATTAGATTAAGGGTCAACAATCTTTGCAGCATGGACATTTATAGTATGGTTAGGATGATAGTGGCTTGTGATGTCGTAATCACTTCTTTCCATATTGCATTCGTCCATGTCTGCATTTTCAATTGCTCCTATACAATGATTTCACCGCGCGGCCCTGTGGCTCGTGCAATAGTGTACTATCAATTTATTGATAGTTCGTTTAGGCCCGCCATTGCCGGGATAAATCGGTCCCGTTCCAGGCATCACAACAAGTTTATGCCCCATGCCCTGACGGAACCCCCTCGCGGCCCTTTGGTGGCAAAACGGTCTAACTCTAAATTTTGACTTTATCGGATAAATGGACTTCCTATGTGATATGAAGACGCTGCTCTCTCGATTGATGCTATCAACAATTTCCCCTTGATGATTCCATTTTAATTTCAGATAAAATCTGCTATATTGGTCATTTTTCAGATTTTTGCTTCAGTTTTAAAGGTCTCTCTTGAAGTTAAATCATTGTCATCTAGCCTATTTGCTCTTTGATGGTCGATTTTCGAGTTATCATTTATAGTACCATGATAATCGTGTTGTTTGTGGCCTGGTGAAGGTATACCGGTCTAGTTTGAGAATCATTGTTCTGAGAAAGTCTGCCTTTAAAGTTCATGTATTTCAGGTCTTAAATTTATCGAGAGAATATGTAGTTCATGAAATGATGTGATATAATTAAATAAAACCGACAACTGACAGATTGCGTGCATGTTTGGTTATTTGTTTTAACATTATAAAGATCAAGATCCACAATACTCGTCATTAGAATGGTATGGTCTATCTTCGAAATACAGGTGTTATACTATTTTTTGTTTGTTTGTTTGTTTATGGTAACAAAACAGTCTATCCTGTACAAAATGGTTATTATTTAAAAACAAAATAACCAAACATAAACTTTTTTGGTCATCGTCAGTATTATGGTCTATATTCCTGTCAATGTATTACCTCAAATTTAAGCTTTAATATCTTAATGTGCCAAAGTCGCAGATCTGCACCAAGTAATAGGCCTACACTTTAAGTCCACAGAGGTTTAAGAGTTAAGAGTTAAGAGTTAAGAGCAGTGACATAATTTGGGAGAAGCAAAGTGTCTTAAGAAAAGAACCGAATGAGTTGAAACATATACCAATTAATACACTGATAAAATTGTTTATCCAAGCTGGAAGGATTTGTTTTGAATTTGTTTACTTGAGGAGAAACAAGCATGAACACACCAGTACTGAATTAATCTCCGGCCCTATCAGAAACTGATGCCATAGAAAGTTACGCAACATAATTATTTCACCCTCACAGCATTTTCTCACAATAGAAACAACAAAGACGAAATGTATGGCTTTGAAATTTTCACAGAAGAAACTTCAAACACTAAACTTGATTCAGGAATAGAATATTGTGTACTAAATTGAAAACTTCTTCCAATTTTGCAATTTTTCCTTTAAAGCCATTTTCTCAAAAGAGCGATTTTCAAGATAGACCGTTTTGCAAACGCACGACCGCTCATAAATTTAGCGGCAACAACAGTCCGTTCTCGCGGCCCTGAGAGTGAAATATGTTGCGTACTTAGCGCTTAATGTCGTCCGGAAGCACTAATGTTTGGACTATCTTTCGATACACGGCAAGGACAACGTATTTGGTAATAAAATTCTGAAATAAAAATTCTGATACCTCAAATTATTATGCCAGATCTTTCCTATACATATCGACTCCTGATACATTTCAAATAAAATGTATTATTTTTTGATGACTTTTCATAGGCTATCACCTTATGCATAGTTTTGTAACACGAAATTTCATAATACGACAAAGGGAATTTGTTATTTCTTGTTTATTAAGTAGTCTGAGTTTATCTAGTACGGTGTGACATTGCATTAAACTCATTTACATATTTTTATCACTAATCAAACACACATACACACCAAAACACAAACATATTACATAAACATACGAATGATGTAGAAATTATTGGTTGATGATGACATTATTTTTTTTTTGGTCTTCCTCTCCTTCAGGCTCCTTTCTTTTGTTCTTTTCTTTTCTTTTCTTGTTGTTGTTGCTGTTCTTCTTCTTCTTCTTCTTCTTCTTCTTCTTCTTCTTCTTCTTCGTCTTCTTTTTCTTCTTCCTCCTTCTTCTTCTTCTCCACGATTACATATTATCCAAATATCTTTATTTTCATTCATTCAAGGACCTCATGAACTGGAAGTCTGACAAGGACTTTGGATATCAACGTCTTGTTGGATGCAATGCCAATCAAATCCGACTTTGCACGAAGATACCAGAAAAGTACGTATCTGTCTTGTAATTTATATCAATTTTATTGATTGATTGATGGATTGATTTACCGATTAGTTGGTTAAATCATTAGCAGGTCCATAGCCAAGATTTTCAAAATGGTGCGTGTATTTAAAAACTGGTCTCCGAATGGACAAATCTTGTGCTGAGAAGCATCCTTTTTTGCCCCATATTACTCTCGCTGATGTTTAGTTACTCAGTTGTGCTCTAGAATGTTAGATTTTGGCTTTCGCATAAAACAGAAACAACTCATTCCCCGAACGAGCTCAGCAAACTAGCGGGTTAAGAAAAAAATACAACTGATATCATCAGATGTAAAACTCTCTGTGTTATCTGTCTATCGTTCTATAACGTCAAGAAAATGAAAAAAAAAAACTATCCGAAAAATATGTTATCAGTGGCGTAAGGGCAGTGATACAAATAATGAGGAAGAAATCCCCTAGAAAAAAAACAACAGTTTATATGTACTTTATTTTTTGTTGGCATTTTGTCGGTTTATACGAGCTCATAAAGATCCAACGAAACTAATTTTGCGAGCGCAGTGAGTGAGCAGTTTTGGCACATATTGAAATCTCTAAAATGAAACAATGCCTTTATCGTCTAATTAGGTGAGAAAAATAAAGCCAACATTCATTTTGTGTAAGCGTTTTGATATGAATATGGTTAAATCCTCCCATAACAACGACTAATGTATGCAACTTCGATTCAGGTATTGGCAGTATAGTCATTATAAACAAGTTTGTGGAACGGCTCGTTTGTAGTATCCCATAACTTCAATACAGTAAACCGGTCTATTATATATTGATATTGCATCAAGTAATTTTGTCGGCATTGAAATGATACGTGGGGTGTACTGATTTTAGAAAATATCTGCAGATCCGTCAACACCGTGACTGATAAATCCTTCATCAAAATGAGTCTTTGTTTTTGAAATAGATTTGCTGTGAAAGACGCTGACGTCAGGCCGATTATAGAGTACATGACAATTGACGAAGCTATTTACAACAAGCGACTGTTCATCCTAGACTACGAGTTTCTGAAAGATCTTCCTTGCAGTGAAAACAGAAAGGTAATTTTATAAATTGATATCTATACCTGGCGTCCAATAGGGCGCGGACAAGACACGGAATGTAAAATGAGAAAATCCACGACCTATCCACATATTTTTGAAAGATTCTGTTCACTGTCATTCATAAACACTTCTCGACTTTTCCATACTTTCGGGAGAGAGCAAATTTCCGCATCCAAATTTTGGTCGGGACCAAATTTTAGACGCGGGAATGAACCGTCTGACACCTTCGGCAACTTGTTAGCATTGTTATGAGGACATTTTTATGACATCCCAAATTTTTGCAACACTGCCGCCTCTGCTGCACGCGAGTTTTTATACGTGTACTTTTTGTGTGTAAGTGTGTTTTTATGTGTGCATTCATATGTATGTGTTTCAGTATGTTCATACTTTATTGTGTGTGTGTGTGTGTGTGTGTGTGTGTGTGTGTGTGTGTGTGTGTGTGTGTGTGTGTGTGTGTGTGTGTGTGTGTGTGTGTGTGTGTGTGTGTGTGTGCGCGCGCGCGCGCTCGCTTGAATTAAAAATACAAGAGCAGCTAGATGAATATTAACGTATTTCTACATTGGGACCCGGATGGGTTGAGAATGTGTAATCCCTATACTAATAGTGAATGCCGGAAAAAGTGTGATTTCACGTTAACTTTTATATAATTATTCTACAAAACATATTAACGTTGAAATTGGGATGCTATGTGCCCATAATTCCATCTAAGCAAATTATTCTAGGTGGAATAAATCAAAATGAAGCAAATATTTCTTGCATTACATTGAGAATAACACCCCTCCCCGTACTTTCAAACTCGGTTAAGTATAGCCCTCTCTCCATTCAGCATTCTGATAGAACTAGTACAGAAGTTTACATATTTCCAAAAAATGAAATGAATTCGAGGAGGTCAGTTTTGGAAATTTGTCACTATCCGAATGGGACAACTTTTCTGAGAATGATACAAAATACATTTTCACAGTAGAATCCTTGCACAATTTACCTGATTCTCAAACAGTTTTACCCCAAGTTGAGGACTACCCCAATCATGTCATGTCCCTTGAATACCACAGCACATGCAGGATGGTACCTTCACACAATGCACTACAGTGTGTATCAAAAAAAGTTAACACTTAGTAAAAACAATTATTAAAAAAAAACTTCTCA
>JZLH01S0104684.1:5908-18643 GCA_001188425.1 Eucidaris tribuloides | reverse complement strand
AATTTTGTTTACTTGTCAAAATTTTTCCTTCTTTCAGGAACAACTTGATTATTAAGCAATCCATATGGAAATAAAATGAATAAAAAATAATATAAAAGTATAAACTAAGTTGTGACATACAAAGATCAATATTCAAATTCAATATTGTTTGGCACCATTCTTAATTGTGAATGGTATCAAAATATATCTTCATGAGTTTATCACAAACACACACATTGATTTGTTCAATATACATACAGGCACTTGTCATGATGTTATCTTGTATTAAATATATTTAATTTACTGTGAAATCACTAAATCTTCATGATCTGTCCTTCACTATCATTCCCATAGTACTCTTTTTTTTCAAATGAATCATAAATTGTTATTTCTTCTTATCTTCCAGTGATATTTAAAGTCCAATGATAATGAGATTTTTTTTTTAACTACAAAGTAGTTTGCCCAATTTGTCCAATAGCACCATACAAATACATATTCACACAATTTTCTTTCTATCTAACAAAAGTTTATACAGAGTACTGCAAAAAAAATAGTAATTTATCTACTCACACACACAAATACATTAAGCATTTTTGCTGTCTCTCTAACTCTTTACTTTCTCCTAATCATGTCACTGTTTACAAGGTGACGTATATTTCAGGAAATAAGATGAGAAATGATTGGCTAAATTTTACCCTTTTAACAAGAGTATGCACCTCATAAAACATTTCCCAATATACAGCAACCACTCTAGCACCAAAATCAAGGCAGGCAAACTTTTTTTTTTTAAATCTACCATATCGTTAATGATCATCCAAACTGTTGTACATGTATATGTTCATCTGGGGTCAAAATATTTATTTTGAGTTTTCTGCAGAAAATGAAAGTAGAAGTCTCATTCCATATCTGGAAATAGTTCCATGGTATAAAACCTTTCACTTTTCAAGATATTGCCATATTCTAAATCCAAAGATGTATCAATTCTGAAAAATTTCGCTTTTCCCATTGAAATAGTGTACTGCCGTGTAGACATATGATGGTTCGGTTGACCTCGCGCATGATACGCGCAGTCAGCAAACTGTCATTTGTGTGCGCATGGCGTTTGCGCGTAAATTGAGACATACAACAGTTTGGTTGACAGCGCACATGATACGCATGGTCAGAAGTGTCACATTGCCAATGGGACGCTGGTATAGAGGAAAACTTATCCCATAAAATAAAAAATATGTGCATCTAGCTCTTTTGCGATATCTCTCTCTCCCCCCCCCCCCCCCCAAATTCTTGATTTAGAGTTAAAATAAAGACACTGCTTTTAAGAAGAGACTAAAGTATACCTGTCAAGTATTTTTCTAGGAATGAATATCTGCAGTGGTTTGGCACAAATGGTGGGATTATAAAGTTGGATTTAGAATCGATCTTCTCGAAGTTACATTTTGCAGCATTGTATAATAAACAACAGTTTGGATGACCATCAACAATATACATGCTTTTTTTTTAAGTGTCTACCATATACCTCATTTCTACCATATATATCATGAGTCTACCATATACCTCTTGTATCTATCATGTATCTCTTGTTTCTACTATATACCTCTAACCACATATCTCCAGTATCTCTTGTATGGGAAGCACTCAATCCAGAAGTTTAGCCAAGTCTCCTATTGAGTCGAGGAGGTAGTCGGGCACGTACATCTGCTCTTCGGGCTGATCCGATCCCTGGTACTGTAGAATGTCCTCCTCAGTGAGAACACCCGTCAAAACCGCCAGGGTCTTCATCCCGCATTGCTTGCCAAATAAGATGTCGGTGTTGTGACGATCGCCAACCATCAGCGCCCGGTCTGGATTGATGTTATATCTACGTTGTTTGAGAAATATCAAACATTATATCCCTCATTAATTATTCCTTGTTATCTGATCGATCAAGAACCTTGCATGTGATCAAACAGATTTCCACTATACAAACAATGTGTCACTTTACAGTGACAATTTTCCATAGAGAGTACAGCAAAAAAAACCTATATCATGGTCAGCTTTGTCCCTGGAAAATAGTTCTATTTCATTCAACTCAAGCCCATAGTTTCCCAGACCTGTTGTATACTACATGTATAGCATTATACAGATATTGACTAGTACAGGGTGTAATATAACATTCTTTGGACTGTCAGAGAGTTATATTTTCCCAAGGGAAAATATGATCACGAGGGAAAATATTACTGACGGTCCAAAAATTGTTACATTACACCCCCAACCAATTGATATCTGTTATATTAGATGGCTTGATTACGCATTTAGTGGGTGATTTCAAGTTCGTGTTGGTGTTGAGGAAAGAAAATTGACACCGAGCTCAAATTAGCAGATGATACTGATTGCACTACTGATTGCACAACACATAGTGACGTCACGTGCGACTCATGGTATTGGCTGAAAGTTACGCTAATGGCCGAAAATCATGGACAAATGTTACAAAAATGACACCAAATCATTACTGCCTGCCAGTAAAATTGTATGAATCTGAAAGACAGTTACTTTTTGTCTATTTCCATATGGAAGGTAAGTATCAGTTTAACTAATTATATCAATTTTTAAGGGGAAAAGGTACTTTCAGCGGTTTGCGTCGCACGGTGAAGCTTTCTCCATAGTGTTAGCCAACACACACGTATGGGTCATATTGAGCCGGAAGAGGGTGCCAGACATTCAAAAAATATATTCATTTCACCAGTTGGGAAAATATAACCAGCTGGGAAAATATAACATTTAAGATCCTCGCAGACTGTATCGTGACGAGTTGTGGACCAATCACATCTTCGTAACTGTATAAAGCCATCTAATATAATACTTTAATTTACAAACAAGAAAGAAAGAGCTTTCTTGCTATGAATACTTATCTGCATGAAAATTGGTGCATAAAATGTAGCATAAATGCATATCGTACCTGTCTGTAATTTTCAAAGAAATCTTGCATTTCATTAACTATAAACACCTTGCAAGGCAATGGTCTGACTATGGAATAGTGATTTCTGATGGGCAATACAATAATTCAATTAAAAATTAAATAGTCATTACAATCCAGCAAGATTGTAAGTCTAACTCCAATAATATGCCAGAGATTCTTAATGTAACCACTGTATTTACACAAAGTTAATGTTTAGGCATAAACAACGGATTCACCAAATTTACAGCCGAACTATTGTTTGGGTCAATTACACAACCTTACATCAATTTTTAACAAATTAAGGTGTTTTTGTGACAAACATCAGAAAACATACCTCATGAAAATTGTTTATGGTGACAAATTCTGATTTTTTAATTATTACAGAGCAGATATTACTAGGTACATTTGCTATGGCAAAATGGTTGCTTCCCCCGCCCCCCGCCCCTTCTTTGTTTTTCATCAGTTTCTCAAAAATGGAAGCGTTTCAGATTGTGTGAGTTTCAGGGCATTAATACATGATATAGGTCTATTTGTATTTGAACAACTTTTGACCATTTACCAAAACTATACTTGGGTTTAAACTAAATGTGTGATTAATAAATAAGCTATTCACTTACTTTTCTTGTATACATTCAAACATAAAGTGGGAGGGCTTGCCAAGCGTGATAGCAGAACGACCTGAAGCAGCCTCTACTGCCCTCAAGAAAGCACCGGCACCTACATATACAAAATACAAAAACAAGAGACATCAAGTCAGAGTTGACTGCGAATACTTCCAGAATGACTGGTTTGTCAGACCATACTTGCTTTAAAAAAAAAAATCATCTATTAACTTTTCATGTGATGTGAGCATTCTTGGATATTGTCACATAGATTCACTTTTTTAATGTAGTTAACTTCAAACATCTAAAGGTCCATGATGTTGGATAAGAAACAGGTAAAATATATACAGTAAACTCAACATGGATCAACAGACTATTTTAATAATTTCATGCATACATTTAAACAAAGGTTGTTCCTACCAAACCAAATGCTTGCCTGAAGCTTGTCTGACATAATTACAACTACTGTATGCAAGGTATGCAAGTTGGATTCCAAGTGCATGTATTGAAATATATTTATTATTAACACGCTGAATTATACTGAGGGGATAGTACGGAAAATCGCTTTCATATTTTCTTTGAACTTTGCTTTCCTTATTGTGGTATTGAAAGAGGTAAATTTTATATAGATGTTACTGGAGCACACTAGCTATTTTTTGGTGTCTCATATAGAAAGGTAAAGAAGAGAAATAATTATTACGATTGTTCAATTTAATTGTACAACTGCGCACAGATGTAACATCCGTGCGCTAAGGGTTAACAGGGAATGGAATAGCTCATTACTCATCCACAAGGAAGAAAAAACTATAAATTTGGATATGATTTAATAGTAAACTAGTCATTTCAAAATTTCAATTCAATTAGTTATTTTCTCACCATGAAAGTCATTAATGACAAGGCAAGAATGATAAATTTCAAAGATGGTTGAATAAATTACAAAGGAATACAGAAACACAGGTGGAACACAATTTAACAAACAGAGAAGAAGCAGCCAAAAAAGGGTACACAAAATATGCTTTTCAAAAGGCCAACTCAGTCAAACCTAGATACATAAAAACAGAGGAAATCATTTTTCACAATTTTCCTAGTTTTCAGGCTGGCTCCGAACCCTGTAAGATGTTTCAAAATATAATATTTAAAATTTGTGTGAATTGTCACATACTTCCCTATTGCAAAACTAGGGCAGTCCTACAGGCACACTCACCAGGTCTCACCTTCCCCTTATCAGGAAATGGTACCATTGCATCAATGTTAGTACCGATGAAAAGCATTTCTGGTTTGGCAAGATAAGATGCCCCTTTAAACATCTTCATGAAACCAAAATGTTCATCATATCCCACTACCACTGCTCTGACCTGCAGAAGATGAGAAAGCACATTCAGGAAATATGGCTAACTCTTACTTTTTAGGTTTTTGCAATCTGTAATCACAAAATTAGTAAATTATCTTTCAGAGATGCCATAGGCAGCATTCCAAACATCTTGAAATTCATGTGCTAGAGAACGGAGTGACCAAGATCATGGAATAAACAAAGTATATTCAAGTGAATTTTCCCAGACAAGCTCCAAAATTTTGTTACAATGCACAACCAACATGAATTGCAAAAAATAAAACAATTCTAAAGTTTTCACTAAAGATCTTCTCCTCTTTTTGAAAAAAAAACCCCAGTAAATCTAGACATTTCTGGAAATTCCAGAAATTTTTGATCTTTTTGGAAAAATCTGATATTCCAGAAATTTTCGAAAACTGTGGCATGTCTGATTTAATATCAATGAATAAATAAGGAACTACACATATGAATAATTTTTAAACAAAAGTCAAAACAAAGTACACTGTAGTGGTGCGACCTGGAAGTAAAAGCCCCGCCCGGAACCGGTGAGAATTAAAAGCCCCCAACACATTCAAATTTTGATGGCAACAAAATGGTTGATCTAGAAATGATGCCACGCTTGATTTGGGAGAGAAATCAATGCAACAACTGACTCACTTTGTTGCTTTTTGTTTTTGCTTTTTATTTATTTTTTGCATAATTCTGTACCAAAATTCTGATGTAAATTTCCAGCATGGAATTTGATTGTTAGTTTCTTTTATTAATTTCTTACCGAGCTCACATTACCGAGATTTGTGATTTGGCATTCTAATTCAGTACCGGCCAAATCTCTAGCCGGCAAGTTCCAGGCTTTCAACCCAGTCTGGTTCCCACCTTTACAATGGAGTTTTGTATGTAACAGCTAGGCTTAGTTTTATGCCACCACTTCAGTAATGTTTGGGTCATCAGCAAGTAGAATGACTTTGCAAAATTGTGTTTACCAAATAATGCAGACACACATTTTTGGAAGGGGACAAAAATGGTTTTCTGGTAAAGCCTCAGTCAAACTTTTTCAAAAGCCTCGGTCACACATCACATGACAAAGTCTGTTGTAGCCAGGTCTATTCTTTACCAGTGTGTTAACAATTAATGGTTTACAGGTCAGGTCAGCTGGAAAGATAGAGTAGGAGTCACTGCATAGGAAAGTTTGATTATTAAACTGAGGAAGAGAAAACTGTCTAAATATGGTCAATGGAAACAATGTCCAAACAACAGTAGAAGGAGATGAAGAAGGGAAGGCCAGGCCAGGCCAGGCCAGGACAAAACAGGTTGGATTGATAACATCAGGCTGTGAACGGACAGTGGAATAGCTATGGGAAGAGAAAATGCACGCAAGAGAATGCAGACGGTTCTATGAGGACTATGGCAATATAGCAGTAGCAGCAATGGTTTACAGCAATTTTTGCTAAAATTATAATTCTCTGCAAGTACTCAATTTTAGCATTAATTTAATTTTGATGCAAACAATGTTATCACGTAAATTTTGATGTTTTGCAAGTATCTTCCAATGGTCTCTTACCTCTGAATCTAGTTCCAAGTCCAACCAGTCAGCTTCTTCCCCAAACACAGGATCGGGCTAGAAAAATATTTAACAGAAAATACAGTTTCATTGAACTGAGATAATGATATGACTATGAAGAAGAAGAAGAAGAAGAAGAAGAAGAAGAAGAGGAAAAAGAAGAAGACAACGATGACGATGACGAAGGAGGAGGAGATGGATGAAGAAGAAGAAGAAGAGGAAAAAGAAGAAGACAACGATGATGATGACAAAGGAGGAGGAGATAGATGAAGGAGGAAGACAAGAAGACAAAGAGAGCGAGAAAAAGAAAAGAAGCAAAAATACTATTGGACATTCGAGATGAGAAGGTATATAATATGCTCAATATAATATTTTTGCCAAAAAAAACTTAGATACATGTATATTTTGCCATGCTATGAAAACAAAGGTCTGCATTCACAAAGGCAGATTAAACTATTTAAAAATTGTCAAACTTTGATATCTGACTTCAATAATTGTGTTTGAATAGGCAAACAAACATCCGAGACCATAAAAAAGTATCTAGACAGATATGCTGTCACTAGCATAATACATGTCACATGTACAGATAAATATCTGTACATGAATTAATGTGCTGGGATTCGGGGAACAAACATTCTCTTACACAATGTGGGGGAAACCTAGTATGGTCATTCATAGATTTTCACTTTTTAAAAGCACATAATGATCATTCTGAACTACAACTTGTTCAAGGCTTTGTTTGTTTGTTTGTTTTTTGGTGCTATCAGAGAAACTAGTAGTATGGAGGATCACAGAGTGCACAGACCTCAGATTTTTTAAAAGTGCAAAACATTTTTAAACAATGTCATAAGTAAGATGTGATGTCTAAAACAGATGATTAATGTTTGGAATGTAAGTTATTTCAAAATGAAATCATTCATCTCAGAATTATGGTTTTGAATTGCATTAAATAACATAATTTTAGTGAAGAGGTTCCACTAACGTATCCATGTTCAGTATTCAGTTTTGCTACTACTGATCAGAGATCAGAGTGGTTGATCAAACAATCCCCCCCCCCCCCTTGCCACAAACAGCTTTCCATGGTTAGACCCTAAACATGATGCTAAGCAGGTGCATCGATCCTTGGGGGGGGGGTCACTTGCCCCCAATGAAAATATGGGAGAGAGAAAAAATATAATCGCCCCTCCCCACTATAATTTTGACAATTTAAAAACTTCAGAAAATACAATGCACAAATATGTTTAAAAAGCAGTGTAAAGCACTACAAAACCATTTAATGTTACTTAAAAATACTAGTAAACGTATACAATTTTCAATTTTGTGGGGGAATATGCAAGCAAAATTTTACATTGTAATTTTGCTCACAGAGCATGCCGAGAAATTTGACACTTTTCCTTACTTTTGCCTTCCCCTGTCCCCCCCCCAAACCGAAACATGGATCAACAGTCAACACTCCTTGTGCTAAGTTAAATATCCTTTGAGAATACAAACCTATAAGACTCACCCCAACCCCTATGTACTTAATGCCAGCTAGGTCTAATTCTGCTGCCAGTCCCTCATTCCCGATCAGATAAACTGTGCCCTCAAACTTCAGCTTGTCTTTGAGGTAGATGGCTGTGACATAGGATGTGCTGAAGAGCTCCTCCTGGGCAGAAAGAGAAATGGAGAACTGGATTATTAATTCTTCAACTTATTTCAGGATTTGCAAGTCCATCACTTACCTTTATTATGATTACCAAACGGTAGTAAAGTACTTAAAAATGGTGTGTTGAATGTTTGAGATCCATAAAGTACAACACAAACTTATTGTTTTATGAGAAAAACTAATAACGATATGCAACCAGGATATTCTTTCGTGAATTTAAATTTTCTCAAATTGCAGAACACAGTACGTATGACCAGCTGACAGGCAGTGGGCGACTACATGTACGTACACTGCTATGGTGTTAACGGTTGAACTCTGCGTGACCTTCGGCTAATGGCCGATCAGACAATTTTGGAACTACCGGAACGTGCTCGTCACTTTCCAAATTTTGAAATTTAACCGTCCAGATTTTCAACAAAACTATGTACATGTATTCTACCCAAAGGTTCTATGACAGGTGTTTATTTATACTTATCTTCACATTGTGAACGATTTGAGCGGATTTCATTCATTTTGCTGTTTGCTGGTGTGCAAATCCCGAACTCTATCTTTAAAGGCAGGGGATCTCTTTTGCATGCCTAAAAAATAACATTGTGTAAATACAATGGCATTTAGAAGAAAATGCCATCTGGGAACCTTTAGCAAAATATAGGAGTTAGAAACTCAGTTTTAGTGAAATTATAGTGACTGTTAGACTGTGATTTGAATTTTTTTCTTGCGAGGAAAAAATTCCTGCCATAGAACGTACACTAAACGGCTATTGTTTTTCTTTCGCATTTTTCAAATTCCAAGCAATTACTCTCTCCCAGATTTCACAGACATGCCCTTCATCAACAGCCTAAGGGCATGGGTTATCTTTTCCTGGTCTGCGGGGATGTTTGCAAATGAGATCCACTGCCTTTAATTGCCATGTACATGCTTAGATGCATGTCTTGCATTGCCATTGTAATGTTACCACTCTTTTGGTGCAGTGCCAATGTCAGGTTTTCATGAAAATTTACATATTGAATACTAATCAGCATTAGGTAGAAAGAATATACTGAATGGTATATGTACACATTATGTAATTTTCTAAAGACATTTCACTCATCATCCAGCACATGAGAGCAAGGGTTTACATGCCATGATGTATTGCCATAATACTGTAGTGTATACGTCATACATTTCGCGTCCATATATTTTCACGATTTTGCTTCAAGACGGGGAATGCACGAGGGTTTATTTTCGCGATTTTATAGTATTTGCATTCACTTTATACAGAAGTATCAGGAATTGAAAATTTTTGTGTTTAAGTCGCGAAATTCGCGAAAATAAAACCACTGTGAAATATTCAGCTTATACAGTATACATGTACCATTACCATGGCAACAAAGTTTCTGACACATCTAAAAATGTGTCTTGCACATCTTTATTCCAACACCAAAGCTTGTGCCAGATTTGGGCATTGGTCAAAAAACTGAGGAAGCAGTTTGATCTGCAAGATTTTACCTGATTTATTGCCAAAATATGGCATTACCATGGCAACGCAGTTTCCAACACATTCAAGAAATGTGTCTTGCAAATCTTCACCTCAAGGCCAATATCTGTTCCAAATCTCCTAAGCAACGGTCAAAAACTGAGGAAGTAGTTCGATCCACAAGATTTGCAATGGGCCGACTGACCAACCGTCCAACCATACGCTGATTCCTACCCACTTCAAACTCTGCTGGCGGGGATATAAAGACAGGATTGGAACAGTTCTAAACTGAGGAGTACACTCTCAGTTTGTACTGTGAAAATTTTGACAAATCCCTGAAATTTTGTAGACAAATTGAGAAAAAGAAACATAAATTTTCTGAGATGACCTATGTACATGTAATGCATCTAGATAAGCATGGAAAATCATTTTTAGCCAACACACAACAAGGTTCAAGATCTGACCACCATTTCACTGCCAAAAGTGTGTACAAAATATTTAGGGGGGAAAATTACATGTTAAAATATGATTACTGGTCTTTTTAATTTTAGGGTAAAAGTGTCTGCATTTTCAGTTTTTACAACCTAGAACCCTGTATCTGTCATCGTTTTTGAGAAAAAAATGGCATATTTGGCCATTTTTGGCCAAAATAGCCAATTTGGGGTGACTAAAATTTTCACCACCAACTTTAAAATGGTTGTAATATCCATAAAATTACAGTATGTTACTTGTTTTTGTTAATATTCAAAAGTTTATAGTACAGTCTTTCCAGTGAAACTGTATTTGTCTCAGTTTACTGCATGTTACATGTAGTAATCCATAGAAATTACCCTTTGCCGTGAAAAACGATACCTCAAAAAGCCCTTTTCAGAGTGATGCGTATTTCAAATCACCATAACATCTGATAGGAAGGGGCTAGAGGGCTGAATTTCCCCTTATTTTATGCAGAATTTAATTAGCTAAATTAGCTACAAGCTCATTATAATTTCATTTTACATGTAAATACATAATAACAAAAATGGAAAAATGGTACCCCTTAATTTTGAAAAGTGTGAAGAAAAAAATAAGTGCATTTGTCAAAAAAAAATTATTCAGAGAAAACCAATCAAGCTACAGTCCTGAAAATCTAATCAATTATGCCCCTTATATTTCCCCATAAGTGATTAGATTTCTGATGTGGTCGCCTTCATAATTTTTTTCAAAATAATTTTTTTGACAATCTAGATTTTACTGATTTTAAACCCAAAGATAAATGCACACCCTGTACAATCTACTATTTTCATAATGTACTGAAATTGAAGGATATTTTCTCTTCTAAAACTACCCACCTGTTCTTATGAATACATTTTCAATACCAAAGATGCAATATGCATACATTCGTTGTTGCTATGTCTGGCAAGCCTCCAGTAAGCTGTCAGGTTGTTGAGAGCAACCTTTGTCAAACAGAATAGTATGCATAAAATATGTATTTATTATGAAACTGTTCTGAAGGCAACATATGCCCTAGTCTGGCTTCCAGACATTTAGGTTAACCCATCTTTATATTGACAAGGAAACTGCTATCATCACTATCTTCGGTCAACTGCTTTGAATAATACAAGAGTCTTGATTTAAGGCAAAGTAAGTATCTCTACTCTGGAGGTAAAGCAAATCGGAGACGCTGAGTACAATACAGAATTAGAAGTAATTTGGCATTCGGGTCGTGAAATCACGATGGAACATGCGGGAAATGACATCGGGTCTTTCGTGATTCAATCGGCGAAAACGAAGGGATTCGCATTTTGCGAAAATCTCGATTGCGTCTAATGTCATCCCGATTGCATCGGTATTATTCGGAATGCTCGATGCCATCGGGGGAGATTAGGTAGCGTGATCACGATCACGCAAGATAGACGGGGACAGATCGTCGCGAGGTGTTGCTTCACCTGCTGCCCAGCCATAGAGCGCACGCGATGACATATTGCATATACTTTGTCGCGCGTGGAATTTGGACTTGATGCATGCACACGCGGTTGAAACATCTGTCTAGAAAAGTCCTCGGAAAAGTCACCCGCGTTTGCGGCCACATGTAACAGTTCTCGTAGAATCGAAGAGATCCTGTCCACTTCTTTGGAATTATAAACACCTGTAAGCTTCACTATACACAGTACACCACAGAAATATGAGCCCGGCAATCAAATACTTCAAAACTTCCATGGCCCGCAAAATGGACCGTTTTATCCCCGTTCGGTTCGACCGGACGAGGACAGGGCTGCGATTGGGGTTACCGTTCGCTGGTCGTATCACCGACGTGAACGGCGTCGTTGTCATTTCGAGTTGTAGAATGTGGACGAAATTGCATGCATGTAAATTTCGTATGTAATGAATAATTTATGACAGATATTGACTGTTCAGAGCCGAAAGAATATTTTTCATTCAGTAATGTGATAACTGCAAAATTGGTTCGCCATGTTGTCTTTAACTTATTCTACAGTCTCAATTTGTAATGAGAAAAATGAACTCATAAAATTTTGATTTTATTTGTGTGGTGACTTGTCTGCGCGCGGAAATATACGTCAGACACACAGCCAAAGAAGTATGACTACATTGAATGTAAGTGCATGTGTATTGCTTATATTTCCCTTACCTTACACTATATTTGTACCCGTCCTGTCCCAACGTCCCGAGTCCTATCGTAAATAGAGGAGACCCAGAATGTGAAGATACAGATCCCGAGAATCCCATTGGTTGCAATCAATAATCACATCTTCGACATTTCCACCACCACCACCACCAATCTCCACGATGGAATCTGTCTCCTTTAGGGTGGCTGACTGATGTCAGCCTCCGATTAAAGGGAGACGATTTCCTCGGTCTACACCAAATCCTGATCACGACATTGTAATCCAAGTTATCTTGTTATCACATCACATTCCACCTGTTCGTCCATTCCCACCACCCCAGAATACTTTTGGAAATCCAGTGCCATCCAATTCATCACACCATCACCACGTACAACCACCACATGCTGCAGTTAATATTAGTACACTGTACCAAGTACATTTTCACATCCATGATAGTACAAGAACATCAAGTATTGCTTGACACTTTTTATTTTCCATTGTCACAATGCGGAGCACTTTTGCATAATCCATCACGCATTAACCATGGAGGTAGCCTCCATGCCTCTCGCTTTCAAACCTGAGCAAATGATTCTATGAAAACATCCACTCGTAACATTCTCATGGAATATC
>JZLH01S0104672.1:6331-17375 GCA_001188425.1 Eucidaris tribuloides | reverse complement strand
AAACGCTGCTGACTTTGAAGTAAACAATGTTTGATGTTTATAACTATTATTGTCATCAGAACAATTTAGCTAATGAATGGGCATCAACTTTCATAGTGCCTGTCTTGTTGCAGAAGAACAGCGACATAGAGAAACATTGACTAACCTGATGAACTATGTGTGAAACTTACAGGTTGGGTAGATTGAAGTAATCAACGGTGAATTTTCTCAGCTTCAAGTTATATTAGTATTTCCCTAATTCTTTATGGAATATTTGTTGAAAATACTTCAAAATGCATGCCAAACAAATTAGATCGGGTTTATTCTTGGATTCAACAGATTCTATAAAATCTTGCGGCCTCGACCCGGCCTCGACCCGAATCACCGAGGCCACATGCTCCGAGACCGAGAACGAGTCCGAGTCTGAGTCACGGCATTATGAGGATGATGAGGAGGCCGAGGACAGGCAAAGTCGGCCTCGAGGCCAAGGCCAGCCTCGAGTCCTCCAACACTGATAGTGATATGAACAAAATGATCTTATTGAAAACATGTACAGTATGTCAAATGTAGATCTGTATTATTTTGGTGGTTCTTTCCAACACCAGTTACCCTACCACAAACCAAGTGGTTTTGGTTAACCAATATACTGTATTTGAAGCTCTTTTTCAGGGAAAAAATGTTTTTATTCCTTAAAATGATAGTGCCATCACAGTCGTGTTTATGGTAAAATGTAGGTTATTTTTGCTTCACTATCATCAATAACTGGTCAAATATTTAGGTAACAATGAAATTACTTAAACTACATGTCATCATACATGTACCAACATCTCCTTGAAAATACTCAGAATTCAGTGATCGTGATTCTGCTGAAACATATTGAAAACAATTTTGGGTCTTCACTGCCAGTTGCACATGTAGTTGGTTATTTAACCTTTTTCACACAGCACTAATTGCACGACCCATAACAAGTGACTATAGTTCCTTCTTTTTACTAGTGAATTTAAAATTGTGTCCCCCCCTTTTTTTGGTGGGGGGAGGGGGAGAGGATTATGCCAGTCAAGTGTAACAAATGGGGCATTCAGATGTGCGTTTTGAACTTTTCTTTCTTTTTTCTCTCTTTATATTGTTTGTCTTACATTCATTCTTCCCAGTTCTTTCATTCTTTTTTTCTTTTATATTTAGTAGTCTTTTGTTCATTCCTTCTATCTCTCTTTTCTTTCTTTCTTCCTTTTTCTTTCTATCTTTCTTTCTCTTTCTTTTTACTTCATTTATTTGTCTATTGTTCACTCTTTTTCCTTTTCTTCATTCATTCTATCTTTCTTCCCTCCTTTCTGTTTTTCCTTGTTTGTCTATCTTTTGTTCAATCCTTCTATCTTTCTTTTCTCTCTATGTTTTTTCCTTTGTCTTCTCATTTATTCATCCATTTTCCTTTCTTTCATTCTTTCATTCATTCACTTTTTTCTTCCTTTATAGTGTCTTTTGTTCATTCATCTTTTTCTTTCATTCTTTTTTCTTTCTTTTTATCTTTATCTTTTTACTTCTTTTGTCGATCTTTCGTTCATGTTTTCCTTTCTTCTTTAGATTTTTTTTTCTATTTTTCTCCTCTTATCTTTCTTTCTTTCCATCCATTTCTTATTTTCCTTCTTTCTTTCTTTTCTGGAACAAGAGAACTCACCGTGGTGGTCCTTATACGCATATAGGCGATTGCCAAAACTACGTGTGAACGCCATATCAAGTTATACGCGTTTCGTACGATACACATACAAAACAAAACGCATATAAACTTCACGTCTGAATGCCTTAAAGGTTAGTGACATGATTGGGAACACTTGAAAATGCCTCAAGAACCAAATGAGTTGAAATGTATACCAACTACATGACTTGTATACACTAGCTGGAGTGGATCTCCCAGCTGGAAGGATTTGTCTGTAATTTGTTTACTTAAGGAGAATCAAGCATGAACATACTAGTATTTTATTTTTATCCGGGTATGATAAAAATAAGACCCATAGGGAGCCACACAGCAGGTTTGCCTGCCACGAGGGACAATAGACATTAGTTATTCTGGAATGAGTCAACGTTTGACTACCAAGATTTTCACAGAATAATCCTGGCATAGTTTACTTGATTATAGAGTCGTTTCAGCCCAAGTTGAGGACTACCTCCAATTATGTCATTTACCTTTAAAAGTCCACAGGCATGTATTGCAAGTCATGGTCAGTCCCAATCTATCCACTTCCTACTGTAGTTCTTCCTACTATAATTAGATCACTGTTGACATCACATGGTCATGTCTTCCTGAGTAGTTTAGCTGGTACATAATTCAAATTTAGGCATGTGTTGACCCATGGACCTAGGTCCATGACTGAACAAAGCCTCAAAGGTCATCTTTATGTAGATTGGCTTCTAGACATTTGTGGCCCCACAGCATTAATTGAACACATGCAATGCAGGTCTAGCAGAAAGGCAGAACAAAGATGATGTAATGACATTGATACAAAACAAAAAATCATTAAAAATAAGTAGAGTGGAAAATTGTCACCTTTTGTGGTTTTCTTTGAATTTGAGGACTATACGTTTTGCAGGATGTAAACAAAGCTGGATAATTCAGGGTTTTAGTATTTTAAAATAATTTTTTTTGTTACCTTGCAAGGTTGCTATTTTTAGCATTTAACAAGGAGAATATAAGGTTAATCATGAATCAAGGCTCTTAACTTGTTTTTTTAGAGCTTGAAAACATGGCAAATCATGTTTTTTGAAAGCACATGCAAAATTCTCTTCATCTCTTTCGTTTAAATAATTATCTATGATTTGATTAATGAATGAGACATTTTGGAAGTTGCTCTATCTATCTTTTCTGTGGGATAGTGGAAAGGTGCTGTGTGACCTTATTAACCCTCCTACATACATGTACATGTAGGCCTATTCATAGGGTAGATCTTCAGTCAACTGCTTTGACTAAGACTAGCTAGTGTCTTGATGTCCTTTCTTTGTATGCTCTAGTAGAGGCTTCCAACCTGCAGCAATGCATTGCAAGAAGCAGGGTAGGAATTATTTTTTATTTTTTAAGGGCGATTTCTATTAGAACCTTGGGGCTATTCTTGAATTTTGGGGGGCTATTTCTCTACCACTGGGGATACTTTTTCGTTGCACATCAGAATTTGAAGAATGCAGTGAAAGATTGCTCATGTTTTAGCCAGTGCTTCATCCATAAAAGCAACCATTTCATTCATTTTTGTTTCAATGCCATAATACAAAACAAGTGAAATTTTTCATAGCAAATCTGAGGGCAATTCTGAAGGAAATGGTCGCCCCAAAGAATTGGATTTGGGGGATTTAAAGGCAAGGTTCACCCTGACATCAAGTTGGTTTTAATAAAAGCGGAACAATGAGAGAAACATATTAATAAAAGTTTGGCAAAAATCCACCAAAGAATAACAGAGTTATGAGGTTTCAAAGTTTTAAATTTGTGACGTCACCTGCGAGCAGCTCCCCAAATGTCCTGTAATATAAATTCCATAAATTGCCATTTTTTAAATGGTTCATGATAATTGAATGGGGATTATTTTTAATAGCAGCATGTATGAAATAATGTTTCTGACAATATATTGAATGTTCAGGTAAAGTCATTTTCAAATTTCTGAGAAAAAGGCACTTTTATGGAATTTATGTCACATGACATATGGGGAGCTGCTCGCATGTGATAACAAATTTAAAAGTTTAAAATTCCATAACTCTGTTATTCTTTGGTGGATTTTCGTCAAACTTTCATGAATATGTTTCTCTCATTGTTCTGCTTTTATTAAAACCAACTTAATTTCAGGGTGAACCTTGCCTTTAAGGGGGCGATTTGGGCTTTGCCAAGGGCTAAATCGCCCGTCGCCCTGGGTTATTTCCTATGCTGGCAAGAAGTCACAGTTGCACTGTCTAGAACTGAGACTAATCTTAAACTGACATTTGCGATGAGAGATGCAACAACTGGAGAGGTCCTCATGAAAGCTTTGTGTAAATCACGTACATGAATTGTATGTACTAGAATGTAGATGCATATCAATAAAAAAAATCTGGTTACGGTATCTACAATATTTAAAGCCCAAGTATAGATTTGGTCGATAACATCAGACAACTTTTTCGTACATCTTTATTCTATTGTCACCCTAGACATCAGAAAACAGCATCAAACCTACGCATTGAATATTGTTTATGATGTTTAGATTATAGGAGAGCATGTACATGTAGTGGTACATGTACATTGTTTACATGTATGGGAAATGTCGGGGTCTCCACCTCCCCCCTCCCCCGACATTTTACATTTTGCATAATTTCTCAAAAGTGCCAGTCAGTTTCAGAGTGAACAATTTTCAGGGCATTGGTAGATCATATACATGTAGGAGTATCTAAAAACATAATTGCAAAGAATTTCATTTTTTACCATTTATCAAAACTATACTTGGGCTTTAACAACAGCAATTCATATATTATACAGCCCTAACACACGATTATAATAATGACTTCCAAGGAAATTCATTGAAAGGCTGCTCTACGTATCAGATGGGGGCACTGGCACTCAACTTACAATGTGATGTATGTGCCGCACCGAAGTCGAAAATCGGGGGCTCTGGAACTGGCTTGAGCAAAAAATGGGGGTCTCCGGAACTGGAGCTAAGGCTTCAGAAAACCTCAAAATGCTATGCTCCGGAACTACAAAGCGGCGAAGTGCTGAAAGGGCAATGCTCTGGCCCAGCCGCGCCGCTTCACGGAAAAAAAAAAATCAGAAGCCAGTGTTGGAGGTCTCGAGACCGGTCTCGAGACCAGCATGCTTTTTCTTGGTCTCGGTCTCGGTCTCGAACCCTCTGGTCTTGGTCTTGGTCTCGAACCTTCTGGTCTCGGATTTTTTGGCCGAGACCAGCCCGAGACCAGCAACTAATATGATTTTACATAAAAATCTTTATAGTTGTACATGTACAAACTGCTATTTTGCGGCATGTATATCTAGGGCGTTCAAACATGGTCATTCCTCTTATAATTGAACATGGAGGTAGACATGGTAGAAAAGAAAAGACGTATGGAATGAACATTCAAACATAGAAAAGAAAGAAAAACGGAGAGATTAGAAGAATAGAGTGTCAAACAAAAGAAAGAAAACATAGGAAATAATTAAAGAAAGAAGACTGAAAACAAAAGAAAAAACAGGAAAAGAAAACTGACATCAAGATAGCAGGAAAAGAAATTTTTACACAGATAAAAAGAAGGAAAAAAGACATCATGAATGAAAGAAGAGAAAGAAGATAGACGGAAAGAAAGAAAACATCGAATGAAGAAGAGAAAACAAGAGAAACAAAAATCAGGAAAAGAGAAAAAGAAAGGATAAAATGAAGAAAAAGGGAAAGGAAGGAAGACATGGGAAACTACAATAGCAATGAAAGAACTAGCAGCAGTTCGACTGCGCCAAGTCGATGGGTATGCCTCCGCAGCCTGCATCCATCCATCTGGATGCTATTTGAACAAGCTTCAAGTACCATGGTAGCAGACCAATTAGATGAATAAGGCATAATCGCATAGCCCATCGTGACCTTTGACCAAGTTACAGTATAAATCCAAAAGCGCCCAGTTATCGGACGGTAACGAGGCCCAAATCAAGACATATTTAAGGCCCCGGTGACACTTTGACCTCGACCTTTCAACTCCAAAATCGAATCAGTAAATGGTGCCTAGTTAATAAGAATACTTCTCGCCAATTACACTCAAAATCGGAAAATTCATACTCAAGTTATCACAAGTAAATTGAGCCCATAATCAGACATATTTTAGGCGCAGTGACCTTTGAGTCTCAAACCATCTAATCAGCTTTATTGGTGCCTGCTCACTCAATACATCCTCCCATAACTAACATACAATCTGAAGGCCGTTCTCTAGTTATCATAGGTAACGATGCCCAAATCAGACATATTTTTAGGCGGTGACCTTTGACCTCTTCAGCTCAAAATCTTACTCGAGTTTATTGGTCCTCTAACTATACTTCACCCAGTTTCATCACATCGACCAGCCGCTCTCAAGTCCCTCACTCGCCCCGCTGAGCCGGTAACGAAGACCCAAATCAGAATATTATAAGGTCCGGATACCTTCGACCTTTTGACTCTTGAACTCCAAAATCTAATCAGTTCATTGGGCCCATAATACATTTCTTCACCGCACTCGTTACATGAAAATATCAACTGTGCCGTTCTCAAGTATATCGCCGCAGGTACGAGCCCAAATCAGAATATGTTTAGGCCTGGTGGACCTTGACTTTCAGCCCCAACAATTATTTCAGTTCATTGGTTGCCTCATAATACATACTTCACCCAACGTTACCATCACAATCCGCACCAGCGCTCTTCAGTCTATCGCCCCGGGTAACGAGACCCAAATCAGACATTTTAAGGCCCGCGTGACTGTTGACCTTCTTGACCTTTCAGCTCCCAAATCTATCAGTTCATTGGTGCTCATAATACATTATTCCCCAAGTTACATGACAATCCCACAGCCGCCCCTTCAAGTCTATCGCGATCTGTCTCAGGTAACCGAGCCCAAATATCAGACCAAATTTAAGGTCCCGGTGACCTTTTGACCTTTGACGCTTTCAGCCCCCAATATACATAGTTCCATTGGGTGCCTCATTAATACATACCTTCACCCAAGTTACATCACAATCCGAACAGCAATTCTCAACGTCTTATCGCCCGCGTAACCCGAGCACCCAAATCAGACAGTATTTTAAGGCCCCGTTGTGACCTTTGCCTTTGACCCTTCAGCCCTCCAAAAATCTAATCAGTCTCAATTCGGCTGGCTCGATAGTCCTACTATGCGTCCTTAACGTTACATCAAAATCCGATTGGGGGTTCTTCAAGTGCTATCGCGCCAGGTAACTGAGCCAAATCAGAACATATTATAGGCCGCGCTGACTCATGCACCCTTTGACCCTCTTCACCAACTCTACGCATCACGCTTCACATCTCGCGTGCCTTCCACCTTTCTAACATACTTCACCTAAATTACATGACAATCCGACCAGCCGCTCTCAAGTTATTCGCTCGGTAACCCGACGCACCACACTCACCGCACCCTCACTCTTAAGAGCCCGGTGACCTTGACCTTTGACACTTTCAGCTACCAAAATCTAATACAGTTCCTTGGTGGTGCGCCTCATGAGTTACATACTCTGCGTGCCTAGTACATCAAAACTCCGACTCGGGTTCTCAGAGTCTACTCGCCGGTAACGAGATCCGCGTAACGGAGGCACGGCAACACGGACGGCACGGGCACGGTACGGTTACGGACCCTCAAGACGGCAACGGCGCGGACGCGACGGCAACGGACGCGGACAGACGCACGCTACCGCCCGCGACGGACCAACCGAAAACATTGATGCCTCCGGCACTTCGTTGCGGGAGGCCACCCATAAAATGAATTCAAGACTATAGAAGAGTAAGCAATGAACAAAAAGACAAATAAAGTTAAGATAAGGCGAAAAAACTGGAATTGAAAGAGAAAAAAATGAAAATGAAAGATTGCAATATAAAGAACTACAACCAAGAAAAGAAGCGAGAATGAAATTGAAGGTAGACCAAAGCTGACAAAAAGGAAATGAAGATAGACACAATAGGAAATAAGAATAAAAGCCCTTTTAGAAATGAATGAAACAAGCGAAGAAATACAGAACGACAGGAAGAAAAATGAATTTTAAAAACGGCGAGAACTTGAGAAAAAGAGTAAGAATATAGGAGATAGAAAAAATAGGCAAGAAGAGAGAAAAAGAAAACATGAAGTAAAAAAAAGGAGAAGAGAAAGCAAGATTTGGGAAAGAGGCAGAAGGAAAAAAAAAAACAATAAATAAAAACTATATAGAATCAAAAGATTAACAATTCAATGAAGAAAGAAAGAGAAAAGGGTAGAATGAAATACATGTAAAAAAGACTGCATGAAGGAATAAAACAGAAAAAAAGAAAGAAAAGGAATGAATGAAAAAGTGAGAAGAAAATAACAAGAAAATCAGGAATGAATGAAGAAAAACCATTAATGAATAAAAGAAAGAAGATTATTAACACTTTATTTTCTTTATCTGATCTGTATTTCAGTATAGCTCAGGCAAATGTGCTCATGGAGAAAAGTATTCTTTTCAATTTAAAATTGTTTCTCAGTTATTTGTGCAATTTGTAGCTATCATATTGACTCGTAGTCGTAGGCCTATTTTGCGTTACACTTTGGGAGGCATTTTACATGTAAGTGACAAATGATACGATGAAAATATAATTTTTAACTTTCTTCATTAACTGTGAAATGTTATTAAATTTTTAAAAATCCTATTACAGACTGATTGCAGTGTGTAAGCAGTAGGCAGTCAATGCTGAGTACCAAAGTTGCGTTATCATCAAAACATGCACAAATTAGTGTCAATTAAAATGCTGGTCTTGGTCTTGGTCTTGGTCTTGGAAAGTGCTGGTCTTGGTCTTGGAAAGTGCTGGTCTTGGTCTCGGACTTCTGGTCTTGGTCTCGGACCTCTTTTTCTTGGTCTTGATCTTGGTCTCGGGGTGTCTGGTCTTGGTCTTGGTCTTGGTCTCGGATGGTCTGGTCTTGACTACAACACTGTCAGAAGCGAAACGGCACATTTGGGGGTCTCTGGAACTGAAAAAACAAAAAAATTTCTGTGCCTTCTGAAATTGTGATGTTCTGAAATTTGGGCTGAAAATGGGGGTCTCAACCGCAGCACATACATATCACACAATTATACTAAGCTGCCCCCCCCCCCCCCCCCAGGGGTTGCATATACCTTTGGCATTAAAGCTTTTCCAATAAAAAAAAAATCCCCAAAACTAAACTTAGGTTTTAAGTGACTTCTTGACAAAATAACAACTTGAGCAACGGCCCAATTTCAAATGATATTTCAAAAAGTTTACAACATATGAATCCCAAATTTTGGACACTGTATTTTTATGTGCTGTTCTTCAGTTGGATCAAATCTTGGACAATACGGATGGGTGTGCAAATTATGGACACAATCAATCATTAATTGACCAACTTCTCACAATCTCGAAATAACCCACTCTGGATCACATGCGACTGATCCGTATGCTCCACAGGAAATGCTTCATATGCTGTGATGATACTACAGTACATCACGACTGCAGACCGCTGTGTTAGTGTTCACCATTTTCAGGATTGGCAACGATGTGACTCTACATGTGAGTGATTATCACAGGAAGGAATTTCAGATTGTGGTAGCACAGTTACTGTCATGTTGACAGGGCTGCCAACTCTCACGCTCGCATTGAGCGTGAGACTGCAACATGTTGGCCCTCTCCACGCAATTTTCTGTTGTTCTCAAACGGACTTGGACCCCTCAGTTTTATCAGTGGCCTACGTGAGTCTCACGCAAATTGATTCACATAGGCAGGTAATCTGACTTCCAGACATTTAGATTAACTTATCTCATATTGATAAAGAAATCTTCAGTCAACTGCTTTGACCATGCAAGACTAGTGTCCTGGTTTGGTTTCTCTAACATCAACTACATGTAAGACAGAGTGAGTGAACTCCGGAGATAGAAAAAGTTGGAGAGTGTACTCTCGAAGTAGAAAAAGTTGCATGCATGGTCTGAAACTGAGACTAAGAGGTTGGCAAGTCTGTGTTGAACACAAGTAAAGCCAAACGGTCCCTCTCAACAAACTGTCAAACCCTGCGCCGTTATCACTCCATCAATCCAGGCCAGCAGTTGACATTACAGACATAGTAGTACCACTTGCAAAGAAAAAAGGTATACTGTACCACTGTACCATATGTTGATAGCGATACAAATACAATAGCATAAGCAATGTAAACAGCACCTGTACAGTGGGCTATGGCTATGGACAGTACAAATTATGCCCCTTAAAGATTGTGTTTGGGATTTGCAAGTCCATTACTTCCCTTCATTATCAATACCAAACAGTAGTTTGGTACTTACAAATGGTGTGTTCAAAGTTTGAGATCTATACGTCATGAAGTTGTTGTTTTATGAGAAAAACTAATAACGATATGTTACCAGAATATTGTTCAGTTTAAATTTTGCTCAAATTGTGAATCGCGGTTATGTGTATGTTCGCATGACCAGTGGAGCACACTGATTGGTTAAATGGCTAAAATCCGCGCGACCTTCGGCTAACAGCTGATCAGGCAATTTTGGAACGGCCCGTGCACGTTAACGTCACTGTAAATTTTTAAGTTTAAATGTCCAGATATTCACCAAAACTATGTATTCTACCCGAAGGTCCTATGACAGGTACACTAATCTTCACATTGTGAACGATTTGAGCTGATTTTATTCATTTTGCTGTTTTCTGACATGCAAATCCCGTACTCTTGTCTTTAAGCTACTGTCACACTGCGCCATCTAATGATTCCGTCTGAAAAAAAACAATGCGTACATTTATTAAATGTTTATTGGACTTTCTAATTCGTATTTCAACTGGATTACAAACGTATCTAGACGTTGACAGACAATGCTTTTCCATTCTGTTTCATTCTATTGTATTCCATTTGCCACCATCTGACACAGTCTGAGGTAGGCCTAAATATTTTAGATGTAGGCAGACGGAATCGTTAAACGGCACAGTGTGACACAGCCTTTACAGTTTTCTTTAAATTTCCCTTGAATGGAATAGGATTGCAAACATCAACCACATTTGAAGGTTTCATTTGTCAAAAAAAATGTGCTTTGTTTGCCACCCCACCTCCCCCCCCCAAAAAAAAAGAAATTGTAATAGATAATCTAAATTTCCCTTATAACTTGTATTCTCTATCTAGTGCATCTAGTCATTTACAATCTTGGTTTTCTTAATTTTTTGAACTGTGCAGGATCAAAGTTATACATTCATTTGATTCCCCACTTATTTGATGAATTCATCAATGTAGTAGGTCCCACTAATTTTGTGATTGATCTTTGTATGTATGCATTTTATTTCATTTACTATACTGTGTGTGTTTTTTTGTGTTTTTTTATGTTGATTCAATGTTTGTTATTTCCTTTTAACCCGTTGGTAAATGATTT
>JZLH01S0104661.1:92104-103749 GCA_001188425.1 Eucidaris tribuloides | reverse complement strand
TACCCTTAAGGATCATTCCTGCCAAGTCTGGGCTAAATCCAAG
This sequence comes from Eucidaris tribuloides, assembly GCA_001188425.1. Lineage (NCBI taxonomy): Eukaryota > Metazoa > Echinodermata > Echinoidea > Cidaroida > Cidaridae > Eucidaris > Eucidaris tribuloides. The sequence continues at coordinate 103,706 of JZLH01S0104661.1, read as the reverse complement.
AATTTTAGAGAAGAATTTTAAAGAAGAAGAAGATGAAAATGTGTAAAAGTTTGCACACAGCGAACGACGAATGCCGCACAACAGACAAAAAGCGATCGCAATAGCTCACTTGAGCCTTTAGCTCAGGTGAGCTAATAAAAAGCCTACCTGTGGTTGAGTACTCTTTGTTTTGTTGTTGTTGTTGATGATTTTATTTGCACATATTAATCAAAGCCGACTATGCAACTCTGAATGTACAAAATCAGTCAGGTTGGTCTCAAGTACATATGGTTCAGATATCAAGTAATGCTGGCTCATAGACAAGAATTGAACTTGTTTACATGTATGTCTCCTTCTGACCAACATGGCATGATACATTTAGCAGGTTTCTCAATGCTATACAATCATAACTTGTGTTTGGACTGATGACCTTGAAACCAGTTTTTTTTCCTCACCTCTATGACCTTGAGTTCACCATCCTTGGTGGGTCTGGACTCCATCTCTTGTTGTTTCAGCATGCACTTGAGGCGACGACCTTGATGCTTGTGGACCTGAGCATGTCTGGTGGTGAACAGTAGGGCCTGTGCAGGATAAAATGCACAAAGGACAATCCAGATCATCTACCCAAATACCTCGGTGACATTTTAAAATCTGCAGACAATTGTCAACAAATTAACTCCTTTTCAACAGGTAATGGCATGCTGATATTTCAATTAAAGTGATAGGCTAACATTGTGGAGCTTCAATTTAAAAACTTGTCAAACTTTGATATCTGAGCTACATAGTAGTGTTCAAATGGACAAATAAACACCCTAGAATACAAAAGTTTGGAAAGTTACACTGCCAATGGCAAATTATGCATGAATAAACAATTAAAACTCGGGGTGAGTTTTAATGGCCCAGGGGTACACACAGTAAGTCTATGAGAGGAAATGGGCAAGTGAATCTGGTCAACTTACGATTTTCACTTTTTTAAAACACTAAATAATCATTTTGAAATACAATCTTTTCAAGGCTTCATTTTTAGACCTCATCAAAGACACTGGTAGCATGGGGAATCATGTGGCTCAGATTTTTTTAACTGTGGTAAATGTTAGCCAATACCTTTAAAATGCACCTCAGAAACTTGATATTGACAATGCCACCATTACCTTCTCCCCATCCCCCACTCCTTACCTTCCTCCTCCTACCCCCCCCCCCCACACTAAAAATTATCTAATCACAATAATTTTGTTCCTTGGTTGAATTTCTTCATCATTGCACCATCTTGATCTATTCTGCGATGCAACGAACACTTGGGAGTACACAATTTGCCTGTTGTACAATGTTATACAAAGAAAAAAACAATAAATACACTGCAAGTGTGTGATGCATTGTGGCATTGATCAAAATGGTGGCCCGATGAAGAAATTCAACCGAAACACATCATTACTGTGATTAGTAGCGCAACCCTTCTTCCTATGTCTGTCCTTCACCCATGTGTGGGATGACCGAGAAACAAATGTTCAGTTGGTACACAGGCCAGTATATTAAGCAATACCCCAACCCCTTCACCAACCTTCTTTTCCTCGGCATCAGCACACTTCAGGACTTCCCCGTACGTCTCCCAACCCCTGACCTTTGACCCAGCCCCTTCACCAACCTTCTTTTCCTCGGCATCAGCCCACTTCAGGACTTCCCCGTACGTCTCCCAACCCCTGACCTTTGACCGCAGCCCCTTCACCAACCTTCTTTTCCTCGGCATCAGCCCACTTCAGGACCTCCCTGTATGTCTCCTCAATCTCTTCTCTCAGCTGGTTCTCCTCTTCTGCCGTTAACGTCGCCGTCGAGGTTGTTGATTTGGTGGTCGATGACACTTCGGAGTCTGAGGATGTGGCTTCGGCAGCTATCAGTTGATCGGCGAGGGCCACGCCCTTTAGACACAGGGCTGTTACTAGGTGATGCTTCTGTTTGTCCATGTCCCTGCAAGCAATGAACATAAATCAAGATACTATTAATGTCTCACTAAAACCACATCAGAGTTCAATGACTGTAAACCCTTGACCTATATTAGCCTTTTTTGCAATACTTGAAATGAGCAGATCCCTTTTGTAGACCTCCAAATTGACAACAAAACATCATCGTAGTCCTTAGGCCACTTGTGAAGGTAATGACCTTGAAATTTGAGTATCAGTAATTATCAGGAATTTGAATGCACAAAACATTAACTGCTGTGTAGACTGTGAATTAGGCTCACTACTGCAGCGTTTTCTTACTATTTGTGTATTGTTTTATCAATACTTACATGCCTGACAAATTATGGTACATGAAATTTGCCTTGTTGAAAGAATGCATACAATACCCATTTATAATTTGCACATATAATAAATAATGAACACCCATGCAAGGAAATGTCTGAAGGTGGACAAGTCATTTATGTTTGGGCTATACACTAATTGAAAATAAAAAATCTAATGGTCACTACTATAATTCTGACAAAATATATTTTCTGGCTCCTATACTTTACAAAAGATTCTTAGATGGCATTTTCTTCAAAATACATGTGTATTTCCAAAATGTTAATTTTATGCATGCAAAAGGGATCCATTACTTGCTTCGTATCATACATGTAGTGTCCACCTAGACAAAGAATAGTCAAATTCCAGCTGAGGGATTGTCCACATACAACATTAATGAAATCTGAGGTGTGTGGACAGACATTATCGATCTGTACAAACTTATAGACAGACAAACGGACAATCCCATATCAAGGTGCTTCTGGCATCCTTTAGAAGAGAGGTAAATAGAAATGGATACAAATTACAAACATTGTTGTTGTTTCTTTTAGAAATAAAATATTTCTACAATATGGTGAGGCAGTATGATGTGAATACAGTAAAAAATGGGGTAGTACACAATCAATAAAGGGGCCTCAACCATGTACTTACTGTTTGATGGTATGTGCATCAGGTCTAGTGTCGTTTTTCACCGCCATATGGATGGCCAGTTCTGATTGGTCAATCAATGACAGAACCTTGTTTGCTGCCTCCACTATATCTGGAAGGTTCTTACTTCTCTCCTGAAATTGGAAAGTGTTGGGAGAAAAATAGTTTATGGATGAACGTAGCATAATAGTACTGCATTAAATGGAAACAAGACAAATAGATCCATCCTCAAGATGGGTTAAGATATGATCAAGTACCCTGTTCACAGTTTATGCAACAAAGTTTTTCTTGTGTTTTTTTTCTTCTCATTGTTAAAGACACAAGTATTTGGTGACGGTATAAAAAAATCTGAGCTACATAATCCTCCATACTCTAAGTATCTTTGATAAGGTCTAAAAATGAAGCCCTGAAAATATTGTACTTCTAAGTGATCATTTGGTGCTTTGAAAGAGTGAAAATCTGTAGTATCGGTGTGACTTCTCATGACCTTGTGTATTTCCTCCCATAGACTACTGTGTTTATAAGTCTGACTATTTTAGACTCAGTCAGAGTAATAACTCAGAGGGAATAATCATCCATGCATACCATGCCAGTGGCAGCATAATTTTCCAAACTTTTGTATGCTAGGATGTTTATTTGTCCATTAATATATTAGGTGTCTCAGATATAAAAGTTTGATTTTTTTTTTAAATTGAATTTCCACAATGTTAGTATGTGACTTTAAGTTAAGTATGCCTATTTAAAATCCTTGTGATAGGTAAATCTGCTGTATAGCTATATGTAGGTTAATTTCCTATTTGGGTCTCACTTCAGTACTGGTATAAGCATGATTTATATTTTCTCTTCAGTTAAAGCTCAGTGAAATAACTGGGAGAAATAAAAAAATACCTTTAGAATCAAACTGGTTGAAAGATATACCAAATACATGTATACATACACCAGCTGGAGAGGATCTCCTGGCTGGAAGGATTTGTCTCCAGTTTGTTTACTTAAGGAGATTCAAACATAAACAGGCCAGCAGTTTAATTCTCTCCAGGCTAGAGAATTACACTGCATAGAAAGCTAAATCAAGCTACACTACAGATTTTGTCTGTTACCAGGCATATTGATGAAAGTTATTTAAATATGAGTCAACTTTTGACTACAACATTTTTACAGTAGAATCCCTGGATGGTTTTCTTGAATCTAGAATAGGTTTTACCCCAAGTTGAGGACTACTTCCAATCATGTGATTTACCTTTAAAGACACTATATAACACTGTGGAAGACCCGTTTAAAAAATTGTCGAACTTTGCTATCTGACATATCTGACAGTGTTTGAATGGACAAATAAACACCCTAGAACACAAAAGTTTGGACAGTTATGCTGTCACTAGTACTATATGTGCAGATACAAATTGGCACATTAATTTTATATCGGGCGATAGGAAATTCTGCAACACAGCACTCTATGGAGAAAAGCTGGAATGGTCTCTCAATGATTTTCACTTTTTTAAAGCACTTAATGATTGTTTTACACTGCAATTTTTTCAGGGCTTCAGTTTTAGACTGTATCAAAGACACTAGTAGCATGGGGAATCATGTACCTCAGATTTTTTAAAACTGGAAACATTGTTATACAGTGCCTTTAAGTAAATTCATTTGCATATACTAGACATGGGTCCAATGATCAGGGGGTAATGTGTGGAGTCAGGTGAGACAGCATCTAAGCTGTGATACAAGACTATAAACCCTCACCTTTACCTTTAAAGAAAATCTGGGCAAGTTATATTTTGTCTAGCAAAACCTCTTATACCAGGAAGTCAAGACTGATGTATCAAGTGCACAGTCAACAAGCTGAAATATATTATCTACAACGGCAGGCTGATAACACCAGGTTTTTCTGTTTACACAAAGAACTCCTCAATTGGAGCAACTACAAATTTGGTAACAGGTAATCAGAACAAAAGGCAACATTTATAGCCGCAAGCAAACATTGGAATTTCTGAACGGAAGCCTGCACACCTCAATTCTCTTTCTATAACTGCTAAAGTGGGCTTATACATGTAGATGTGCCGGATAGGACTGATGTTAGTACTGTACAAAGTCTACTGGGGTCAATGTCCTTCCACTTGGCACATAACAAATTCTGAACAACATAGAAAACACAAAGCCTTTGAAATGCCACAGGCATCGAAAGAGTATGGGTGACTTTTTTTGTGTAGAAGAAAATAAAGTATACATATCTGCCTATGCCTTGATTATTATCAACATCATCACCACCATCATCATCAACATCATCATCAACATCACTACCACCATCATCATCATCATCATTATCATCATCATCATCATCATTATCATCATCATCATCATCATCATCATCATCATTATCATCATCATCATCATCATTTAAAATTCATCCTCCCATTTTGATGACCCTTCTCCAAGCCTTTTAGTTGTGTCTACCTGAGTGAGACCAACGATTCATACAATTAACTTGTTCTATTGTTTTCTTCAAGTTCTGTCAGATATATCTATATACATGTAAGTACTGGGTATTTGAGCCAGATTTATGAAAATTCATAGACTTCTGTACTCTGTACACATTCTACTCTCCCTCGTTACCATGTAAGGTCATTCCATCTCAATCTATTGATCTTTGTCATCTTTAACATCTTTACTAGGTGTCATGACCGAAGGAATGTGATAAAAGTCCACAAGGTAACATTATTGACACAGTGTATAAAGGCAGGGAAATTCATTTGCCCCCCTCCTGCAGCACAGCAAAAGATCACCCAAGTCCTTACGCTATTCATTTTGGACATGTCTGTGAAATCTAAAGATCAGTAATTACCTAGAGTTTGAAAAATGTGCAAAAAGAATTGTTTAGTACAGTTCTATGGTGGGAATTTTTGTCTCTACGAGACAATGATTCAAATCAAAGTCTAACGGTTGCTCTCTATAATAATTCCACTAAAACTGAGTTTCTGTAATCTATACTTTGCTAAAGGTTGTTACATGGTATTTTCTTCTATGCCAATAATTGTATGTAATGATACTTTCTAGGCTTGCAAATGAGATGCCCTGCCTTTAAAACTTATTGATATTTAGTCACGATATGAAAATCAGCAACTATACAAATAAAGATCATGGGTCAACAGTTAATTCAAAGGATATCGTTGTTCATGATTGTGTGTGTGGATGTGCTTAAACATGTGTTGGGGTGCGTGTGGCTGAGTGGGAGGGTACGAGGGTGAGCAGGTGGGTATGCTATCAGCTTCGGTGTTTTCCAGGAATAAAAGATAATACATGACTTATGTTTTCTTTAGGAAAATAACTAACAAACTCCCACTTAACTATCTTTATGACATCAAATCAGTTACAACAATCAATATCTGACTCTGGAATTATGAACCTAAAATTACTATGTAAAAATGCTTAAATGATGGCTTTGTTTGATAATAACATACACATAGTACAGGTTCAAAGGCTACCAGATAATAGCAGGTGAATTTACAAATTTACTGATCTCAAACAGGAAATGGGATGGGTTGACATTATCTTTTGGAAAAAAAGTCAACACTTCAAGGACATCACGAAATTGCATATTCCAATTGAAACTCATTACGTGCAATATTATCATGTGTAATTAATTTTATGTAACTGTTTTATTTTTCACATAATTCAGTTTGGACTGTTACGTCGTGTTACTACATTGATAAATATGATGGTGGTGATGATACTAATAATGGTGGTTGTGAAGATGAATATGATGGTATTACTCATGGCTGTCAAGACAGATACATATGTCAGAATGTGCACACTGAAATACTGACATTTAGTGAGCCAAGTACAACTTCAGCTGCATCTATGTCAAACAATCACAAATATTATGATCACATGTAGTTATAGTATCTTTACTGGCTGAGTTATTTTAACAATTATATTCCCCACATGTATGTATTTTACTGTATCAAATGAAAATAACATAATTGGAAGCAGTCCATATTTGGGGATAAAATTATTCTAGAACCAAGAAAAGTATGTAAGGATTCTGCTGTGAAAGTTTTGTGTCAACTGTTCAGTCTGTACAAAAAATAACCATCAGTATTCACTGTGAAGTTCAAATTTCTTATGTAGCTCTGTATGGTTTCAATTTTATCAGGGTAATACTTTAATTCAGCACTGGTATATTCATGCTTGTTTCCCCTTGAGTAAACAAATTCAAGACAAATCCTTCCAGCCAAGATATACACTCCAGTTAGTGTATGTATTGGTAAATGTTTCAACGTATTTGGTCCTTGAGGCATTAACCTTTATGTTTGTCCTCTTCAAATGATTACGGATTCTTTGTGACAACAAACATAGAGTCATCTTTGTAAGTATACAACCGACACAAATCACATATTTGTCCAAATTTTTCCATGTTAATTACCTTGTGGTTTTCCTTCTTGTTCAGCTGCGCCACATACAGAGGTAGATGTGTGGGATACTGCTCTGCCAACTCTTTGTACAAATCATCACCTTCAAGCCTGAAGAAGGAGATTTCAATAATCAAATTCAATTGTCCTACAGAAATAGATTCAAATATATTTTCATCATTCAAATGAAGAGGAGAAATAGTGCATACTGTACACAAGACAAAAACAATACAGGCAACATCTTAAATTGAGAAAAACATTATCTGTCATAAATGGGTTATTAATGATACAATGATTTGCACAGATACAATGTAATGCTCATTATTTAAACTGGCTAGTACTAACAAAATTACTCACTTAAAGGCAGGGCATCTTCTTTTGCATGCCTAAAAATTAACATTGTGTAAATACAATGGCATTTAGAAGAAAATGCCATTTGGGATCCTTTAGCAAAATATAGGAGCTAGAAACTCAGTTTTAGTGGAATTATATTGACCGTTAGACTCTGATTTGAATTTTTTTCTCGCGAGAGAAAAATTCCTACCATAGAACGTACACTAAACGGCTATTGTTTTTCTTTCACATTTTTCAAACTCAAGGGAATTACTGACCCCCAGATTTCACAGACTCGCCCTTCATCAATTGCCTAAGGGTATGGGTTATCTTTTCCTGGTCTGCGGGGATGTTTGCAAATGAGATCCACTGCCTTTAATTGAAGTGAATTGATTGCAAAATTATACTTAAATATACAAATGAATAAATAAATAAATAAATAAATAAATAAATAAATAAATAGGTATAAAGAAAGAAAAAATATACAAATATATAAATGAATAAATGAGTAAAATAATATACAAACGAATTAAAGAATAAATAATTAAAATAAATAAATAAAATGTGAAAATAAATAAAATAGATAAATAAACTATCAATCACTCAATCAATTTAAAATGCACTGAATCAATTTAAAATGCATACAATCAGAGAAAAAGTCACAGAAGACACAGGAAATACTCCACATAAACAGATGCTGCCACCATCATTTCAAAATAAATAAATTACTGAAAATTTAATATCTATGCCACAAACATGAAGCCTAGAAAGAAGAAACCTACTTGGATATCCATCCGATCTTGAAGTCTCTCGTTGATTCTGCATACTCCTCCTCCTTTGTCTTCTCCTTGGCCTTCTCCACCTTAGGGGCGTGGGGTTTGTGAGGGGACTGAGTCAAGACGTAGACGAATGGATAGGTGTCCTGGGATACAAAGGCAACAAGAAAGGAAGGGATTTGATTTACGACTGAGGTAGACATTGCTTTCCTTACTACTATTACTACTACAGCTAGTAAGGAGCTTTCACAATGCGAAGGAGCTTGAGGAGATTGTAGTTTCCCTGTGTAATTGCAATCTGTCTCTGCAGTGTTTTGAAAGCATTTTCACTTATCGGAATGGAAGTTAGCTTGATTGTCTATTTCTATGTATGTATACATATATATATATATATACCAAACATCAAATCGGAAGAAAAACGTTCTGACTATAATAGGACGGAGAGAGAAAGTTAGTCTCGCACATGCACAGAAAGATTTGTTTTTTTCGCTCAAAGTTATCATCCTCTTTGCCTGCCATCCTCTTACTAAAGCCCCTTATCTATAGAGTTAAAGAGATCTCCCTCTCCTCCCCCTGCCCAAGAAACACAGTCAACATACCCCCCTCAGATAGTGGTACCCACCATAAATAAACATGCTTGTGAAGCTGAAAATAAAAATCAGTGTTAAACACTACATTGAAATTAAATGTTTCTTAGTTCTGCCTCAAACCAGCAAAAATATTCTTTAGGTGTAGGTCTAACTGAGTTAGTTCGACAAAGAAGTGAAAGAATTTGTTTAGGATGTTAATTTGAAAAAGGAACAAACAAATGATGTCCACATGTGTCCATGTGAGGGTGCAAATGACAAGGGACAACGTGCATTCAAAATTGAATTTGAAAAGAAATTGACACACCACATTGGCAGAAACAGCTAAGAATAAATACACATATAAAAAGCATACAAACAGAAACAATGTGATCAATTGTGTATTGTGACATATATGAGGTTAAAGTACATGTACACATACATAGAGGTGTAATCTCAAACAATAATATGAAGTATTACCTCACATAATAAACAAACAAGTAACCTAAAAGTGAATCAGATCAAGAAACAATTTCATTTAGAATCACTTTTCAAAACAGTGAATTATTCATTTCTAAAAAGAGGATAATCCTGCAAACCTCTCTTTCCTTCATGTTTTCTGTAAAATTCCATGCTTTTACATCATTGCAGACAACTCCAGTCACTATTGCAGATCATTTAAAGATAGATTTCACGATTTGCAAGTCCATCACTTCCCTTTCTTATGATTACCAAACAGTAGTAAAGTACTTACAATTAGTCTGTTGAAAGCTTGAGATCCATATGTCACAAACTTATTGTTTTATGAGAAACACTAATAAGGATATGCTACCAAAATATTGTTCTTTCCGTGAGTTTAAATTTTGCTCAAATTGCAGAACACCAGCTAACGGTTACATTTTAATATTGAACCGTCCAGATTTTCAACAAATCTATGTACTCTACCCAAAAGTTCTACGACAGGTGTTTATTTAATCTTCACATTGTGAATGATTTGAGCTAATTTCAATCATTTTGCCGTTTTCTGGTGAGCAAATCCCGAACTCTATCTTTAATTTTCAGAAGCCTAAAAGTTATATATCTCAATGAGATGATGTACAGTATAGGATTGAAAGGTCTTAATTGCGTTGGAGGTTACAAGTTAATTTCAGACTTCCTTTTCTACACAAAACAAATTTAGCTGCATTCAAAAACTAATGTAAAAAGTGCATGCAGTGACTAAAAGGGGGAAATTCCTTATGGCAAGGTACACGTAGGTAACAGCAAATTTGCAAAAGGTTTATGTCTAATTTTGCAATTTCAGTCACTCCTCTGCAGAAAATACTGAGATTAAGTAGCCAACAAGGTATGTATCTTACTTGTTATCCTTACAATTTAAGATACTGCTTGTAATGTAACACAGTTGTCAGTAACCACCACCACTCCCTCTCTCCAACAACATCCATACATCCCTTCCCCACAATTTGAAATTTGTTTGCATCGGAGCAAAGCATGGGGTTTAATTAGTCAATCTCAGATTATAGATTTTGTCAAGTCTGTTTTTCAGAAGAGACTACTTTTATGAACACATTCAAATTGGCATTCTACACGGGACAAACTTATAAAGTTTAAATTCAAGATTTTATCATCATGCAAATTCTTGTCTTCCCACCTTCATGTACCTACATGTGAGATAATCAAAACAAAGATAATGGATGTTTTTCTGATGGTCTGATGGAAATATTACTGATTTTTTTAAAAGCTTATAAATATCTCTTTTTTTTTGTCTTATAAGCTAGGGAAAATGGAACTCCAATTCAGTGCAGTTGTAAAGATAACTTTTTGGGGAGCATCGTGGAGAGCTGCAATGGTTTTACTTTGGAGTTAAAACTTGTTTCTTGAAATCGTACTATCAAGGGCCTGGGAAGCATCGTAGATCCCCTCACACAAGCATTATGAAATGATTGTGAGACAGTGGTACAATTTGTCCAACAATTATAGACAATCATCGGCATTAAATGGACCTTCAAGATGGCATAAAATCATAGGAGTGTTGTATAATTGTTGTAAGACATTGTGCGATAACATAGGATAATCCTGTGTGGTGTAATGATATCACATGACTGGCACTCACATGAATTGCCTATGAGTCTCGCACAAGAATCTGATTATTGCATGATTATCCTGTATCTCTGTTCCGATTGGAGAACATTATTTTCAAATTTGGTCTCACGCACACCTTGTAGACGATATGAACAGAAAAAATGGTAAAAATATATGGTGCAATGTTACCATACCCACAAATCATTGTAGTGGGATATGCCCACTGTTAGGATTAATTTTTGTTGACTCTACTTCAGAATTGTGAACTGTATGCCTACTTAATGAAAAAGAGTGCTTTTGTGCAACTATTGAGTATGTGGCTACATGAGAATTCAAATCCTACACAAGTGCACCTTGTCAAAATAAATGTAACACAGACAAGTGAAAAAATAGACATAGTCGCAAAGGTGTATTTATAGCAGATATTCTCAAATGGAGGCTGAAATACACACAAAATGATGTTTTTATGTCAAGGTTCAAGACAATTCAATCTGACGAACAGAATTTAAAGTACTTCCAAAAAACAGACTAAAAAGTTT